>PVJD01001797.1:0-239741 GCA_004026545.1 Mormoops blainvillei | reverse complement strand
CCCCGCCATCCCAGCTCTTTTTCTTTTTTTCCTTCCTTCCTTTCTTCCAATTATTTTTTTACCCCAAGGGCTATTTCAGAAAAAAATGAAAATGCTTGATGGCATTTCCTCTTTTTTTCCCCATTCAAAATAAAGAGAGCTTTGTGAAGTCTCATGGGAAAAATATTCTTATGACTATTATATTGGATAAGAAAACATCAGTGGGAAATTTGAATGGCTTTTTGGCCACTGAACTATTTGTACCTAGACATGAATGAGAAATGGCAAAATGAAGTCACTAATCTTTCATCTTAAAAGGGAAGACGGGAGGGCATGACTGCTTATTCATCAGGGGTGTAAATGCTCTGGAAATGAGCATTTATGGCCCACAGTCTGACCTCAAGTGTGACTTCATTCCAGCAATGGAGAGGGGGCACAGCGGGGAGAACCCAGCTTTGGTCTCTGACTGCCTGGGCCTGCCTTCTCTGATTTCTGCAGGTGTACCCCAATGTTGACTTTTAGTGATAACATGTGTAGAAATACTTCCACCTGTGACCTTATGCCAGAAAAACACTTCTTAGCGAATCATCTAGAACACTTGACAGCAACAAGAGCTATGGCCTTTGACATTAAATAAATAGTACTAAACAAACCTCTCCTTGAATGAGTATGACTTCCGATTTTTTTCTGGACCCTTCAAACTAACCTGAGCCAAATCATGAATCCCCCACAAGTACTGCCAACTAGGTTTCATTGTTTTGGTTATTGTATTTATCACCAGTATAAGGAATTTACTTTTCTGTGTGATAAAAAAAAAACAACACATAACTTGAGATCTATCCTCTTAAGAAAATTTTAAGTGTATAGTACAGTATTATTCACTCCAAGCACCGTGTTGTACAGTAGATCTCTATAACTCTCTGTTCTTGCGTAGCTGAAACTTTATACCCATTGAACAGTGACTCTTTATTTCCCTTCCCCCAGCCCCTGGCAACCACCATTCTGTACTCTCTGCTTTTATGGGTCTGATTACTTTAGATACCTCATGGAAAATAGTATGGAGGTTCCTCAAGAAATTAAAAATAGAGCTGCCATATGGTCCCGTGACTATACTTCTGGGTATAAGTAGTTTTACGTCTTTATTGTTAGCTCCCTGAACAAAGCATGTCCACTTGCAGTGGATTTGAATGACCTTTGGGCAAAGCTGACGGGTCCTTTTGCAGGGGAGGTAAATAGTTTCATGGCTTGGCCTTTAAAAAGCAAAACTCTAAGTCATTTTGTGAGAGTTTTCTCTTAATGGAAAGAGAAAGGCTGATTTCATCACAAATGCATTAAAACCCAACAAATTAAAGAGTGGGGCCTGAGGAAACAATGACTGTGGTATAGGTTCTCACTAAGAAAAAATAAACCAGAATCCCAACTTCATAACTGTATGTTTTCATTGCCATTCAACAATGATTTCAACAGGCCTTCTATGGGTTTGTAAGGATTGTTACCTGAGATTATATCCATATATGTTAAAAATCATGCACAACAGATCTATATTCAGGAGTGAATGGTCCTCAGTTTGCTCGTCCCACAGAATGGACCATGTATTCCTGTCCTGGCTTTAAATCTACTCAAAAATAAAAACACCCCCTTCTCCTGTTTCTTTGAAGAGAAATATGTATGAGTTCCATTTGTGAAAGTAGAAGAGAAAGGTATTTCATTTCCCCCCCTCAGACCATTTTCCACAGATGAAAATGGAATACGTACCTTAACCTAAGCACCTGTGTTGCCACAGTCACATTAACATTCGTCACTTTTACATCTTGGCGTCTTATGGGTGTTATGTCAGGAAGAGAGACTTGACTTTGACTGGTGCTTTCCATTTGTAAGTTTTCTCTTTAATTTCCTTAGAGTCATTTTCAGAGTCATAAATTACTCTTCAAGCCTTTCCTGTTCATCTGCCGCCCTCTGTATAGAACACATGCCTCCTCCATCACACACAGCGGTTTCTGGTCTCGGTTCTTGTCCACTTCTGCTATCCAGCTGTATGTCTTTGGACGAGTTACTCCATCTTTTGGGGTCTCTGTTTTCTCATCTTTGAACTATGGGTGTTAGGCCAGAAAGATGATGTCTAAGTTCCTTCGAAATCTAAAAATTGTTATGATGTTGTGCAGTCGGGAGTTCATTAGAGCTGCTGGGTGATTGGCACCTAGTTCCAAGGACACAGCAGCACAAGATCTTTATTTCAACAACTGGCGCTCACAGGTAAGTTCTCTAGAGAGAACCTTAGGGAGAGGGCACAGCAGATGGATTTCTGGAGAGAAGAATCCAACCTGAACTCTTCGTGTTTTAGACAGTCTTTGAACACCATCACTTACAGCAAGTATCTCCATCCTATGTGTTCTGTCGTTTTATAAAAGTAGCCATTATGTTCAACTCTAGATGTGTCTAAATCAAATTTGTTGTTGAGGAAATCTCTCAGACAGTGCTAGAGAGCATTTGAGATTTCCCTCTGTAATTAAAAAAGCGCTCATGAAGGTGCTCCGTCATCATCATGGATCTGCTGAATCCCCTCCATCTTGTCTGATTCCCACAAAGGCCACCGTCACTCTTAGAGGTTAAGAATGGGGGTTCAAGTGATTGTTACTGATATTTGACCTTTGTCAGCATAGTCTCAGGTGCTCTCCTTAGGACTCCATAGAAGGGCTCTAGTTCACCTTTATTGGGAGAGGAGGGAGAGAGGTAGAGGTAGCAGTGGGAGGAGGATGACAATTCATTTTCCTTATTAAGTTTTAGCTTATTAGAATGTGATACCCATTAATTCTGTATTACTCCATGAAAGTGAATGGAAAGTTTTGCCTCTTGGAGAGAGGTTAGTATTTGGGACATAATTGGAAAGAATGCACTTCAGAGACTCAGATTCTGTTTAAAAGTAGATAGTGTTAAGGGAGACAGTGAAATTTGATTAATTCCTTCGTCTAAAGCAGAGTATACCTGCCAGCATGCCATTAAGGTAGAAGCTTAGATAAGTTCTGGGTATGGCTGGTTTGACCTTTCTCTGGGGTTGGAAGTGTGATTAAAGCCACACACAGTTTAACTTTGTTTTGAAAGAAGAAGTAACATGGCATAGTGGAAAAAGTGGGGGCTCTGCCTCTGAATTTAGGTAATAACCACTGAAACTCATCAGTCTTCTCTTTGTAAATCAATATAATATTTACGTACAAGATACTTGTCAGAATTAAATCATTAATGCTTGTAACTCCTCAAAATATGTTACTCTCCTTTACTCTCACTTCAGTAAGGAAAGTAGCTTGGGTAAAATCTGTGGACTAGAAAGCTAGCAGTTAGATATTCTAATTTTGTCTTTGCTAATCAATTGGTTTGAGACCTTGTTGTCGGGTGTTGCCATGGAAAGTAAAGAGTGCATCAGGTCGATACCACTGTAAATTAATGTCACTAACCTCAGATGGGCTGTCCTAAGCTCTGCCATCCCATATGTTTCCTGGGGCTTCTGGGTTTCTCCCACTTTTTGTAATGACTATTTTAAATGTTTGCCACTCTGAAAACCTCAGATCATCCTTTCTCCCCTTGCCCCATCTTATTCTACTGCCTTTGCCTCCGCTAATGACCTTGATTCCTATTTCACAGGTAGAATGGAAGTTATTGGATGGCAACTTCCCATTTTCCTGGTGCCAAACATGAAAACTTATTTTACCTTCAGCTATTTTTTCTTCCCTCTAGTTCAATAGATGAGGTAGTCCATTTTTTTTAGCCCAAACCAATCTCACCATCTTCGCTTTGCATTCCAACCCCTTCCATCTTCTTGAGGAACTTATGTTATTGATGATCCCCTCTTTCTCCTGTATATTCAACCTCTCTCTCACACATAGACTCTTTCTGTTGGCATTTAATTATAGTCACTTTTCCCAAGGTTCAAAATCTTTCCTGTGAAACCCTCTCCATCATTTCTGTTCTCTTCTACCAATTTTCTTTAAAGTATTATTTATACTCAATGTCCACATTACCTTACCTGCTACTCACTCGTCAGAGAAACCTCATTGCTTCCTTGAGTCAACTTTCCTTAAAGTTGCCAGTAATAGCCCTATTGCTAAAGCTAATGGTCACTTTCCTCTGACCTCCACTTGAATATCTCAGAGACATTTTTAACTCACCCTGTCCCAAAATGAACCTCGGATCTTCTCTCCCAAGCCTGATTCTCTTTTTCTTAAACCTGTTTCTCTCCCCAACTTACATGTTCTTAAGGTACAAAATCAGTTTCCCTTAATTCTTTCTATTTTTTCTATTCTTCTCTTTCATACGGAATGCATCATCGTGTCCTTTTCAGTTTTACCTCCCTTATATCTCCTGGATCCATCCACCCTTTTCTCATCATCTCTGTTCCAGATGTTTACAATGTGCCCCTAACTGGTCTCTATGCAGTGTTCAAGCTATTCTCAATAGCTGTTACTGTTCCTCTTGTCACTGTGGTAGTTTCACATGTGCATGATGATTGGGTTTATTTAGACAGACATTACTCCCCGAGATCAGTGTGGCACATTACCGAATCCCTGTGAAAGAATTCATAAGTGTGTAAGTAACACAGTGCATGAAAACTGTACATATTTTTGGGACAAAGAAGAAAAGAGAATAGAAATATCTATTTAGGACTGTTTTAGTAAAATAGAAAAATTCCCATCTGGTAGTAAGACAATTAGCTGTCCATCCCAAATTCATGTTTCCCTCGATAATTTGCAGTGATTACTGAGAGGGGCTGTCAACTTGCCACAGATTACATGTCACAGTCCCTTTGCATTCAGCTGTGGCCATGAGATTACTTCTTGCAAATGAGATACGAGTGAAAGCTATGTGTTTAATTTTCAGGCCAAAGATTTTAGGAAGCAGCTTTTTATTTTTCTCTGCCAACAAATAGAAAGAGAACTTTGAGACCCTAGGGAATGGTGGAGCCACAGGATGGAAGTAACTTGAGCCTCCAAAGCATCAATAAGGAGGAAAGATGCCCACAAAACCATTGATTCACATATTAACAATGACACGAACAAGAACTGATGAACTACTGTGTGTGTGTTGGGGTGGTGTGGGGAAATCTGGCTCTCCACTTATTTTTGTAAACAAAATTTTATTGGAAGACAGTTGTTCCCATTTGTTTGCATATTGTCTATGGCTGATTAGCAGAGTCGAGTAGTAGCAACAGAGACTGTTATTACTATCAGTGACTGAAATATTTATTACCTGGTCATTTATCAAAAAAGTTTGCCAACACATGGTCTATTCTGTTAAGTAACTGTAATTTTAGATATAATTGTTACAGCAATAACATTGTCCTAACTAACATACCTCCCTAAGCATAAATGTTATACCTCTTGACATCCTTTCACTAATGAATGCAGTCTTGACCAAGTATTTCTTGAATATTTAGTATGTTCTTGGTATTGGAGATACAAAGTGAAGGAAAAATGAATTCTGCTCTCAAGAAGCTTATGGTTTTGATAGGGAGATAGAGGAATCAATTGGCAATTAAAATACTGGCACATTGGCGTTAACTATAGGGAGCTAATCACACATGTAGGAGCAGTTATCCCAGCTCTAGGAAAGGCATGTGCTGAGGTAGAGGTTACCCCAACCCCTGCCCAGGAACACACTCTGAAATAGATATTACTGTGAAGGAAATTTATGTGGAGTGCTTTCAGAAGCAACATCTGTGGGGAAGGGAAGGAAGCAGCATCAGGCAGAGGGGGAAGTTGGGTGTTGACATTTTCACAACAAAGGCCTCAGCCAAACCTAGAGGGAGCTCTGAGCCTTGGGTGGACCTTCAGAGTTGGGGAAAGCGGTGGGTGGAACTTCTTGCTTCAGCTAGTCATTGGCTGCAAGTTGCCTAGAAGAGAGGCTGGCAATAGGACACAGTAGCTGGTGGGTAGTTCTTTGGTCCTGAGGGGCCATCTGATGGTATAGGTAGACACCACCACAGGAGAGTTCTGTGACGATCCTTGCGGGGAAGTTAAGCCTAAACTTAAATCTAAACTTTCAGCAGAGCTTTTCACCTTGCAGAAGGAAGGGGCAGGAATGGGTTGTGGAGAATGCCCACGGCAGAGGGAATAAAATGTGCAAATCACTAAAAATGACAGAGAACATGGGAAGATTATAAATGTGAATTCAACTCTGACTGACCAGCACGTTTTCATGAGTGTACTTCTGGCTTCTGTCTGTAGGAGGGAGACTGGGAAGCTGTCAATGGACATCACTCTAGTTCACTGGCAATTACAGACGTCCTATGTTCCACGAAACTCCTGGTCATCATTACAGTTATCTTACATTTTTTTGAACCAAGTATCCTTTCTGTGGGTACAATTTAACTAAGCTGCAGTCTGAGAGCAGCTTTACGAGATCTGTATTAGGAATGTGATATCTTTATTCTCATACAGTTTGAATTAATTATGTTGAGTCAGTGATTTCTCAACCAAATCATGACTTCTCTTTCTCCTGAAATTGTCCATTTTGTGCAGAAACCTATCTGCTACTTAACAAGTAACACTGATTGACTGGTGTGGAGTGAGTGAAATAATCGAATTCTCCACCCCAGTGAAAAACAGTCGTTTTATGACTTATAAACACAAACATAGGGCAAATTTGAACAGTTAAACAGGATAAGTGGTAAAGTGACTGGGCTTACAGTTCAAAATAATTAAATGCTGTTTTGTAACTTAGAACAGATTGGTGACTAGCCTCTATGGCAGAAGCGTTTCACAAAACGTGTTTGGTCTAAGTGCTTTGGAAGGATCTTTATGCATTAAATCCCATGTTTTAAATTCTGTAACTCTAAATATATTGCTTATCAGATGCCTGAAGTTGATAAATTGTGAATCTGTTTTAAACTTTGGGACATCATTTTTTATATAGGTATTGTATTACTAATTCACAATGTTTAATTGAGAGCAAGATTGAAATGTAGAAATTATGTAGGTGTTACTGTGTTTTTCTGAACAGAATATTTAACATTGTGGAATAAACATATGGGCATGGAAACATATAAACAAATGTTGATTATGTGTTATTTGTATTTATAGTAACTTAAATATACACATGAAACACAATCATGAAAACAGATATTCTCTAACCATTCATTCATCATAGGACCAGAATATTAGAAATTTGAGCTTAACTTCATGTTCTTTCCTCATCCTGAAAGTGATTATGACTCATTTCTTTGTTAATAATTAAAATAAAACTACATATATATTTAACCTAAAGAGTAATTTTGCTTGCTTGAGTATAAGAAAAATATTGTACTAAATTTAGTCTTCTACAGGACTTTGGTTTTGTTTTTTGTTCAGCTTCATATATCTAATATTTGTTTTTACCCTTACCTGAGGACATTATTTCATTTCTTCTAGAGAGAGGAAGGCAAGGGGATAGGGGGAGAAAGGGGGAGGGATAGAGAGAGAGAGAAACATTGACGTAAGAGAGAAACATCGATCCGCTGCCTTCTTATACCAGTATGTGCCCCGATTGTGAGTTGAACCTGTGATCTTTCAGTCTATGGGAGGCTCAAACCAAGTGAGCCACACTGGGCCAGGGCATAGATATAAGATTTTATCACTGCATTTGCATGTAGCTATAACTGGCTCATTTTTACCACTCTAAGGTATCCTATAGTATGAATATACTAAATATAGCCATTTTCTTGCTGATCGATATATTTTCCAGTGTCTATTTTTTCTATAGCAAATCATAGTGGTATAAACAGCTTTTATATGTCTCCATAAACATGGGGGTAAAAGTTTCTTTTGGATCCATACCCAGGAATCGAACTGCTGAGTTAAAGGGTATGCAGATGTTCAACTTTGCAAGATAATGGAACTCGTTTTCCACAGTGGTGCCACTGAGTGATTCCCACCAGTGGGTTTAAGACTCCCCATCAGTCCCCAAACTAGCCAACACTTTGTGCTGCAGGAGCAGCTGCCTGGATTCTGGAACCTGAGGTTCAGATTTACATCTCCACCCTGTCATTAGAGGGCTGTTTGTCTTTGATGAGGTCTGTAATTTCTTGCTATCTCCCCTTTCTGTAAAATTGGGATGATGACAGACTTCTAAGGGTTCTATGAGAATTAAATGAGGGAATATATACATAGTATTTAGAACAGTACCTGGGTTCCGAACAGGACTGTGCATTTACTATTATTTTCTTAATTTTTGCTAGCTGATAGATGTATAATAACACTGTGGTCTAACTGCATCACCCTGTTTATGAATCAAGTGGTTGATTGACTTTTCTTCTGTTTAATTCTTTTTTTTGCAAAAGATTTTTTCTAAGATTGTAGCATATCTTCCCACTTTTGAAAATGGAGTATATAATATATGTTTTTTTGTGGTTAGTGGTGAGGTTTTTGATATCATTAAAAAAAATCTTTCTAATTCTAAAACATAAGAACATTTTTCCGATATTTCCTTCTAACATAGTTAAAATTTTACCTTTCTTAGTTGAGTTTTTAATTCATCAGGGATTTATTTTTAATAATTAATGTGAGGTAGGGTATATTTTTCACATCTTATATATGAAAAAACGGTGATCTCAATATCATTTACTCAACTTTCCTTATATTTATAAGCTTTTCTCCAGTGAACTGCAATACCACTTGACCTATATAAGAAGTTTTTATATAGGCATTCACTTGTCACTGAGCTCTCTATTCTGTTTAATTGATGAATTTGTCTACATCAACACTAATATCATTCAGTGTTAGTTACTATTATTTTATAATACCTCTCAGTAGCTGATATGAAAGTACCTTCCCCTTATTTTTTGTTCTTTACTAGTGTCTCAAGTATTCTCAGTTCTTGGCTTTTTCTTGTAAATTTCAGAAACAACCTGTCAAATCCCTAAAAATATTAGAAATTTATGTGAAATTAGATTGAGTCGGATGATCAATTTAGGAACAAATTAATTTCTTGGTGATATTCCTATCCACGGACCTATATATTTTAGGTCTTTTTCAATATATTTCAATAGGGTTAAACTTTTTCCTATGAAGGTCTTGAAGTTGTTTGTTGGATTTATTCTTGAGTCTGTGGATTTATATATAATGTTACCTGGGAGTAGAAATATCAATACTATTGAGTTTTACAGATTGATCTTATATTCAGCCACTTTATGAATTTCTAAAATTAATTTTAATCTATTTTTGTTTTGATTTCCACATAGACAGTCAAATGAAAATTAAACTAAAGGACAGTTTAGTTTCATGCATTACAATTCTCACCCCTTAGTTCTTTTTCTTGGCATGTGCTAGTATGCAGTTTCAATATGGATTATTCTAAAAATGCCTTTGTCACCATTTCCTAATCTTGTTTTTATTTTTCATATATACTAGCTTCATAGAGTTGTGAGAGGTAGCTGTTCACTCATTTTCTCTTTTCTGAAGAGTTAGAGTAAGATACATCTCTTGAAAATTTGTTAGAACTCACCTACGAACCTGTTTGATCTGGTGGTTTTTGTTCTGCTTTGTTTTGTCTTATGGGACTCTTTCAGATGACTAATTCAGCTTTTTTAATTGACAATTTTGTCTTCTTATTTCTTCTTTAGTCACTTTTGGAAAGTCATATTTCCACCATCTTACATTGTGCTTTCTATTTGTCTCTTTTCTATTCTTTTTTCCTGCTCTTTTTAGTTTTTCAATTGCTTGTTTTCCTTACTTAAAAAAAAATGAAATAGAATATAAAAATCAGAAGGCATGCCCTGGCTGGCGTGGCTCAGTGGATTGAGCACTGGCCTGCAAACCAAAGGGTCACTGGTTTGATTCCCAGTCAGGGCACATGCCTGGGTTGCAGGCCAGGGCCCCAGTAGGGGGTGTGTGAGAGGCAACCACACATTGATGTTTCTCTCCCTCTCTTTCTCCTTCCCTCCACTCCTGTCTAAAAATAAATAAATAAAATCTTTTAAAAAAATCAGAAGGCACAATAATTACATAAGAAAATTAAATATTAATTTGTGAATTTCTTTATTTTAGTTATAGGCATGTGGGAATTTTGTTTTGCAGTCTAAGATGTTTGAAAGACACTACTTTGTGAAAGTCTTTGGTGATAAACCCTTCCGTTCTTGTTTATTTAATTTCCTTTATTTTGATTTTGTCCTTGAAAAATAGTTCTGCTGGGTACAAAATTCTAGGTGGTTAGCTACTTTTAGCAAATGGAAGTCATGAGTCCACTATGTTCTAGCTTTCTCTGTTGTTGTAAAGTCTACTGCCACTGTTTTTAAGGTTATTCCTTTATCTTTGTTGTTCTGCAGTTTCACCATGATTTATGTTCGTTTTTACTTTTTTGTTTTACATTGAGTTTTTGGTTTATGTCCTATCATCAGACATATTTTCAGCCATTATCCCTTGGAATATTATCTTTCTTCCACTTTCCTTCTGATACTGTACTTAGAGTTATAGTAATTTTTAAAAAACTTTTTATTGTTGAGATTTCTATTCCCTATGTTTTGGATAATTTCTTCAGTCTATCACCCACTTTACTAATTCACTCTTCAGTTGTATCTGATTTGCTCTTTAACTCAAACATCAATATTATAATTTCAATCACCATGGTTTTCATTTCTAAAATTTTATTTGCTTCATTTGCACATTTGTCTGGTCATTTTGTTTTAATAATTTCTCTCTTTTTTTACTTTTGCAAATTAAAAAAATCCTCTAGTTCTTTATTTCATACATAGTTATTCCATATATTGTCTCATAATTCCAATATCTGAAAACCTAAATCTGATTCTAAATCTAAGTCTAAATCTAAATCTAATTTTGTTGCTGCTGCTGACTTTCACTTGTAGTGGCTTGTTTTCATGTGTGTTTGGAAATTATTGCTTGTGAGTTCATATTTGCTTGCCACAATCAATAAAATTTTCAATCAATAAAAAAATCTCAAAGGCTTAAATTGGGGATGTTTTGCTTCATGGAGAATTTACGTTTACTTTTTCAGGAGCCAGTGAGTAATTGGACTGCTTTAGCTATATTTGCACCCTTAAAAAAAACCATGGTCTCAGCTGAAGCTCCCCTACCCTACAAAGGGTCTAAGGCTTATTATCCAGTTCTTAGAACTGGCGTGAGATTTGTTTTCAGGGCAACCTTGCTTTCTATTTCCACTTTTTGTTTTAGGTCATTACCATTATTTATTTTTGTTTGTTTTTGAGAGTTCTTTTACCTTCATTCAAGACCAGCAATACATTACAAAGAATGTTTCTTATAATTTGTCCAGGATTTAGTTGTAATGTAGTAGGAGGAACTTTCAGAATATCTGGTTTCCCATATTGTTGGATGCAGAAGTTAGACAAGTATATTGTCTGATGATGATAATAATTGTTCCACTAGCAATAGCAATCTTATGCTATTTGTTCAGCACTATTTAATTTCACAGCACTATTTAATTTTACCTTTGTTAAAGGCAGTCATTTTATAGATATAGATGTTAATACCGAAGACATTAAATATCTTCCTAAATCACATAAATGGTTAGAGTCAAAACTAGAATAAGAGCCCAGATTTTTGATTTTTACTTTGCTGATTTTCCTTTTAAATAACCTATGCTGATGTTTCTAGTCTTTTCCACATCAGTTTCCTTATAAACTAAAACATAAGTTTGGGGCTTAAGAACAAAAGTTTATCCAGTCTATGAATACTATAGGACTAGAAAATATTGTTTTAAAAGACTCCCAGGGAAGAATATTTCAAAAATTCCTTCAGTAAGCTGTTTTAGGACATAATAATTCTTCTGTAATTACTTCCTTTACTTCACTGGGTTTCTTCCTGCTGAAATCTATGCTCATTTCCTCTTATTTCCTTCCCTCCCAAATGAGGAGTAGTGTTCATCATTCTTTATGTTACACTTCCTTTTTTCATGATAATCACCTCTGAACTTATTGTGTCATTTCATAACATTGATTCAATAAAAAAACACTGAAGCCCTTAATTATGTCTTAATTATCCCTTCTTCAGGCTAAAGATGTTCTCAGTTTACCTGTCATTAACTATATTATTCTCTAACCTTGTAAGCCATTTTTGTCATTCTTTCCTTGATATTATCTATTGTCGACATATTTCTCGTAAGTTAAAAAAAAGAAGACCTTTTATATTGTTGAGGGATTGAGTCTTTCTTGGCCATAGGTTTTCTTATCGCAAGCCTAGAAAGGACCTAGAGATTGCCCAATCCTAAACTACACATCCTTTTCTATACTAAGTGTCTAATTAATTAGGCCAGTGATTAATGGTTACTTCCTAGTTTCTTTCTCTCTCTCTCTCTTTTTTATCTTCACCCAAAGACATTTTTTCATTGCTTTTGGAGAGAGAGGAAGGAAGAGGTAGGAGGAAAGACACATTGATGTGAGAGGGAAACATCGATTGGTTGCCTCCATACTTTTCCCTGACTGGGGATAGAACCCACAACCTAGGTATGTGCCCTAACTGGAAATCGAACCTGGGATGATGTTCCAACTAACTGAGCCACAAGAGCCAGGCCTCTAGTTTTTCTCTTTTGAGTGTAATCTTGAACAACTCTCCTCTCCTCCTCCACCTTCTTTTTAATATAATAGATGTATTTGGGCTCATTGATCCAATGAAAAGAAAGTCAGTGATTTCAATATCTATAAATATGTATCCTTTTAAAGAAACAGGATAAAAATATTCTAGAAAATTCTGACTGATTTTGTTTTGTAACTATGATACTTGTATTGGAAAGCTACAACAATAAAATTCTATTCAAATCAACAAGTATGCTAGATACAGAAAACAAAAATAGTCTGAAGCAATTTGCAATCTAATGTTCCACAACTCCTTCTCATAACAATGTCTGTTTTTGATGTACTTTTAGAATTCATTTACAAATGATTTTTTTTTCCTAGCTAGGTACACAAGGTGATCTGTGTGAGCTGAATCAGATCTTATTTTCTGCTTTAAATATCAGTTTTATGTAGTATTGCTGGAATCAGCCCAACTGTTCCTACATTAAAAAAAGAAAACACCCCACTGTTTAGAGCATTTCAAGCTTTGATTACATTGCTTACATTGCTTCCTGCATTTCTAGACAGATTTTCAAATTTCCTCCACCCCCTGCTGACTGGCATCACAATAGGTTTTATTGTCAAGTGTGCTGGGGTGTCAGGCTACTAATGCCAGAAACGGAGCCACCGAGGATCTGTTTCTGAAGACATGGGTGTTCTCAAATCTATTCCGTCTCCTTCAGCACCCGCCCCCAGACTTGTAGGTATCTGTAAAGCCTGCACTGTACAAATCTAATCAAGCAGATCATTTGTCAAATGTCACTCTTGGAATCAAGCTAAAGGTCATCATATTTAGTAATATGGAACATCTCATTTTCACTGTTCTGGTATCCCCAAATAAAAAAATAAAATGACACTAAAATTCAGACACTGTTTGAAAGTGTGCGGGCAACCATTGAGTTGCAGATAACCCAGAGAAGGATAGAAGATGAACTAGAAATGGACATATACAAAAAGAGATTAGTCTATTGGAGAAGACTGTATGGAGACACAAGGAAGATGACTCAGGTTAATGTGTTTTGAAGACAAAGGACAAATGTTTTCCCAGCTACAACATCAGCATTTCGACTTTCACCAGTATGTTGGGGCAAATCAGCAGACCGTGTTCTTAGAAAATATGACCTGCGGAGTGGAGTTTAGATGGACCTACAGAGTCTGGGAAGGCTTCTTCTCAGACATATTACCTGAGCCAGACTTCGGCTCAGGGAGGATTCAGGATATGAAGATGTAGAGATCTGAAAGGAGGTGGGAAGGACATTCCAGGTAGAGGGAATTGCATGTGCAGTGGCATGGGACACAGACATCAGAGAGCACATGCAGGCTGAGTAGAGCAAGCATTTTGCTTTGGCTAGAAGGTAGAATATATGTCTGGTAGAGGTCAGAGGCTGGAGTTGGACCACAGATGGCCTGGACTTGATTTGGTGGGTGGCAGGGAGACACCGCAGAGTTTTAAAAAGAAAAAACTCTGAAAGACATGACCAGAGCTTGGCTTCAGGAAGAAGCCAAGATCATAGAAGCTTTGGCACACAGACTCATGAACTTTTCTAAAGCCAAACCCCAAACTTTCAGAGACCGTTAAAAAATTGCCATGTTTTTCTTCTAGCCTTAGACTTTACAGACAAGGTCAGGACTGGGCTGATGAGACCTGGATGTCAATGGTGGAGGTCAGACTAACTGGTTCAAAGTAATTCTTGGGTCATTCCTAAAGAAGGACTTGGTCCTTACTTCCTGGAACAGGTCTTGTACTGACACTATTGTCAGCTCTGCTTAAAAGGTCAGAGAACTTGAGTCTCTGCTTAACCTTTCTTGGGGTGACTCCTTGAGAATTTTCGACTTGGGTTTTTAATTCTGGTCTTAATTCGACTGTGTTTGTTATTCATGACATTTCAGAGTCCCTCTCCTGGCTCAGACTCTGGTGTCTTGGATCCTGAAATCCATGGCTAACTTTTGGACTAAAGGGTCTAAACATTTTGTATAAATTTTTGTATGCTCCAGGTTCCATTTTATGCTTTTATTTATTTTTTTCTTTTTGGTGAAGAACTGTGATATCTCACAAGGAAACATTAGCTATTTACAAACAGTGTCTATCTCTTTAAAAAGGAATTAGAAGTTCTCTCATGTGACTTTTTTCACTAATACATTATTCATGTTAACTTCAAATTTATTCTACATCCATTAAAAATGCTTACTTTGACTTTTAGTATATAGCCGATTGCCATCATATAATCCTGGGGGAAAATTATATACATGCAAGAAACTTAAAGAAACCTCGTGTACTAAATTTGCTTATTAGCGTGATCAACTAGGAAGCAGTTAAGGGTTGTATGTTCACTTCCTAGGTTTATGAGTGAGAAAGTTGGCAAATTACTTTCTACCTCCATATCCGTGTTAGTCAAAATGAAAAGCACTTCAAAGTAGGGGTTCTAGATTCTAGGAATGAACCCTCAGTCCTTCTGTTGCCTCCTCTGGAAACCCAAGAATTTTGCAGTAAAATGATTAAAATCCTTACTTAGGTATAGCCACTTTCTTCAAGTTTTGTATGTTGACGATCTATTCTTTGGGGGTTTTCCTCAATGTTTCCATTTAAGTTACATATCTGTCCCTCCTCCTTTAACCTCTGTACATTGGAAAGAAATAGAACTTCCTGCATTAGCATAACTTCCAAACCTGACAGGTAGTATTTAGACATTGATTTACGGCCTCAAACCTACATTAGTTTCCATTCCCATCCACACATCATGGAGACCTCAGTGTGCCCCGTAGATGCATGATGTTTTTTAATGGATGTGAACTTAACCATTAATGTAACATCTCTGGTTTAATGCAGATACTTTTGTTAAATGACAATATAATTACTAGTCATCAGAAAACCTCAAAAAGGTTGGGAGGTTTGGTTCAGTTAAACACCTGAGAGCTCAGATGTTTATCAGAAGTTTACCCCTTGAGTTTAGCAAGTCCAGACTGGAAAATGCTCAAGATCCATTTTACACGTGAGACTTTCGTCAGCAATTCTCTCGTTCTGTGTCTCAGTACCAGCACCTCTATGTTTTAGTCTTGGCCTACACAGTGTGTAAAGCTCAACATAAAGAGATTGAGGAAAAAAAAGCCATCCTTGTCAAATAGAGCTGAATAAAGTTTTCACAAGGTGATGAAAACAGACAAAAATTTTATGTTGAAGGAGAAATGCTACCTTCTAGTCATGTTAGGGACCATTTTGCTTATCTCCCCTTTCCTGATTCTTGTTTAAAGGTTTACTGCTACAGAATTTTCTAGCAGTTTCCCCCGACATCAGATTGGGGGTGGGGGGAATTGCTGAAGATGACTCAGATCAATCCTCTTTGAAAACAAGGTTTTTCCTAGAAAAAGCAGTAATGTTTAAACTTCTTTCAGTATGCTGGGGCAAGCCAGCAGGTTGTGTACTTAAAAAAATAATTAAAATACTTTCAACACTGTGTGCTTTTTGTTTAGTTTAGAAGGTACATTGCATCAATGGTGGTTTTTCCAGTTTTACGTTCCTCTAAATGACCTTTTTGTCCTTCTCCTTTCTTCTGTTTTAGAAGTTTTTCAAAGAAGGAAGAACTTTACTTCCATGGACACTTCTAGCATTGACTTCGAGAAGTGTCTGTGCCTAGCACTGACTTGGAGAAGTGTCTGTTGTCAGCTGTTATAGTTTGGTGATATTTACTTCATGTATGAAAGGGAGACCCTGGAGCTAATATGTGGGATAGAACTATTAAGAGCCATGTATCTATCGCTTGGTCCTCTGTATGCAAATCATGGCCTTGTAATGAAAATGTGACATTTTGAGATGCTACTGTAATACTTATAAGGGAAGCTAAAATATTTTAAAAATTGATTTAGGAATATAGCCCTCATCTCAGCAAAGTTTTAGTCTATATTGAATTCCAGTGTTGGGGAGCCTGAAGAATCTGCCTTGTTTGGAAGCCTTGTGAGGCAAATTTTTGCATTTCCAGCTGAATTAATTTCTCTTCCGTACAAGGATGAAGCTGGATACATGGAATTCAATTCTGCAAGTACACTTTGAATAGCCTCCATGTGTTATACTGTGTGAGTAACGAGGGAAAGAGAAGAGGTTCAAAAAGACCTTTCCAGTAATTGACCCACAGAAGAGATAAGTGAAATACTGCTGAATTTTCTTGGGTAACATTGTTTATCACAAGAACCAATCACATCTGCCAGGTTAATATATTCCTTTATCTAGTTTTAGCTCAGGGAATGTTTGTACTGTTTTTATTTTGAGCAAGATGTTTGAAGTCTCTTCAGAGAGGCGTAGAGGTAACAAAATAATTTTTCAAAGCAAGAAGATGCCATTGAAACCAACATTTGCTGTGAACTTAGAGCCCATGTATAATTTTGACCTCAGTAGAAGAGTTGAAGAAATCCTTAAACACAGGTATGAACCCCCTAACATAATGTGTAGCCCACAGTATTATTATTGTGAAAGCTTCATCTTCTATTACGATCATACCTTGATTTCTAGTAGCTTGAGTCACATTTCATTTCCATAGGTTTTATTGGCCTGTGGGATGCTGGCTTCTCTCTGTCCTTAGAGACAGCCAATTCCTTCCTTGCAAGCTCTGAGGGCGACATTGACTGGAGAGCTTGCTCTTTGGGTTGGTTCTCTGTGCCGAAGTTCATAAAATTATTGAAGATATCTTATTTGGTTATGCATTTCAACAAGCCTCACACACAATATTTCCAGAGGGTTAGTTTGCAAAATTCACTAGGTACATAAAATCTTTATTAACTGAAAAGATAAACAACAGACTCTGTAAGACCTTTAGCATTCTCTACCAGATTAGTTAAGGAGGATTCTCTCCACCCCAAATAGGACGAACTGGAGACCATTGATTATTAGGTGACCATCTGAGCTATTATGATGTCTGAGCATCATTCTCTTGGGTCAGCCAATAAATTAGGGAAAGGTGAGCTTGGTCTCTTTTTCTGGTTGAGCATCTTTGTTTTCTGTGGCAGGCTTTAAAAGGCTATTCAGTAATGCAACCAAGGAGGGTTTTTCCATCGTTTAAAAAGGGCTCATTAGACATTGCAAATTGATGCAGTACAAACAACATTGAGAGGGTCTGGGTTCCCACATAAATTAGCTCAGTTTGTGCAAGATGAAAAATGCTTTGGCCCTAACTGCCAACACTACAAACAGCCGAGCTTGGAAAAAAAACAAGGTGTGCCCACTGCGCTTCTTACATCACCAGCAGTCATAAAAGTGCTGTAATTAAAACGTAGCTGACAATTTGCTTAATGATGTGCGAGGCACGGAGTCCAGGGAGGCCCCCACATGTGGTTGGCTGGAGTTTCTGCCGTTCCAGTGGGAGCAGTAGCAGCGGCAGCTGCAAGTCTCTTCTTCACTTGAGAAAATGGTGACTAATCCAAGAAGATGGTCGGGAGAATGGTGCCGCTTTAAAAATCATCAAGACCATTTTCACTCTAATGAGCTTGTGTGAGTGAGAAGATACTTAAGGTGTTTTGGAACCATCCATTTATAATTAGCCAGGTCGAGTTTAAGAAAATTACACTATTCCCCCACAATATAACTTAGACCAATTAACAACTTAATTAGTCCACTATAATATTATGAGGTAGGGTTTCTAATTCAGTCTTCTTACTTCAGAATTACTATTATTATATAAGAAAAGAATCTTTTAAAAGTTTGCGAGACATTAAGACTCAATAGGAACTGACACGATGCTCAAGTCCAGATCTCTGGATAAACAGTTTAATCCAAAATCAGCCACAAATTTACCTTCGACCCTCCACCAGGTGCTTGATCACGTCCTTTTCTTGATCCATAAAATTAGAAACTCACCCTCCAAACAGAGATTATTTAGCTTTGATTCCTGAGAAGCACTATATGCTCAGATCATTTGGGAACGTTCTAGATATATGAAGCATATATCTAGTTGCTCAACTATTGGAATACACAATAGTATTCAACATTTCTTGAGTTATTCTTTAATCATTTAATGATATGTTTCCTTAAGTATCTTTATGCTACAATAGTCATTGAGCAGTAAATATCCAGAGACATTTTTCTGACATGGTGTGTTAAATGCTTAAGCAAAAAGTTTATGCTCATGCCATTTCTAAAGGCCAGTCTACCATTCATTCATAGAAAACACTGTCTATATATTTGTAAACTATCAAGTTGAAGAGCTGCTTCCAATAACTGTGCACTGTGGCAAAACTGTCTGTTAGGTAAAGGAAGGGGGAACTTTAAGGCCAACAAGACCTCTTTTACCTTTTGTGGACAGGTTTAAAAGTTAAAATCAATATTGAATAATATGAAGAGACAATCAGGAGGTGATTCTCAGACTCTGGCATTCACCATCCAAATCCCCCCACCCCCACCCACACACACCTAGAAACTTCTAAATAATTTTATAGTATTCATTTATCAAAATAAACCTCTTTTTGTGTCAAAAGTACAGGAATGCTTTCTTAGTTTCATCACGTGGATTTCTTAGGGGCATTCATTTGACATCAAAAGCTCATGAACTGGAAAAGTGCTTTGTTCAGGTGGCTCTTGAAATATTACACTTTGAACCACACCCCGTGCTGGGCTTCCCCTGTAAAACAGTGGTTGAGTATGATGCCAAGGTCATTAACCTGGTTCCCTCCCAGAAAACCAGGTCTATGATACGTGGGGAAATAAAGTGGAATTTTGTTCAACCCAAGGACTGGAATCATATCTGCTGAGATTCAAAATGGCTTATGTGCGAAGCTCAAACAGTTCCAAAAGCTGCCTTCCACAGCGGCACTTTCTTCTACATTTTGAAAAGAGGGATAAAGGCTACATATAGGGCAAAACTATACACAATTCGAACTTATTTTAATAGTTCCCCTATGCAAATGCATTGCTTTAATGTTATTTCGATTTCTTAGCTTGCTTAATGTTTACCTTGAATTTTTTAGTCTTTTTTATTTTAAACACTGGAGTAAATAACTTAATTAGTGTGCTTAATAGAATAAATATGCCAAGCTTATGATTTCAGAAGAGGATGGCTGGTTGAGAGTATAAGGAGTAAATAAAAAGATAAATATTTTCTTTTTTGCTGTTTGAAAATTTAATCTTTATTGTATATTTTCAGTTACCATTTAGTCCCCTTATACCACCTCCCTATAGCAATCCCCACACTGTTGTCCATGTCTACGAGTCCTTTTTCCCTTTTGCTCGAACCCTCCACCCCCTAACTTGCCACTCGCTAGCTGTTATCTGCTCTCCATCTATGAGTCTGTCTCTGTTTTGCTTGTTAGTTCAGTTTGTTCATTAGATTCCACATATGAATGAAATCATATGGTATTTGTCTTTCCCTGACTGACTTTTTTCACTTAGCATAAATTTCTCCAGGTCCATCCATACTGTCACATAGGGTAAACTTTTCTTCTTTTTTATGGCTACGTAGTATTCCATTGAGTAAATGTCCCATAATTGTTTTATCTACTCATCTACTGATGGACACTTGGGCTACTTCCATATCTTGGTGATTGTAAATAATGCTGCAGTGAACATAGGGGTGCTTCTGTTCTTTTGAATGAGTGTTTTGGGTTCCTTTGGATAAATTCCCAGAAGTGGGATCCCTGGCTCAGAAAGCAGATCCATTTTTAATTTTTAATTTAATTTTCTGCTTTTCATAGTGGCTCCACCGGCCTGCCCCACCAACAGTGTAAAAGGGTTCTCCTTTCTCCACATCCTTGCCAGCACTTGTTGTTTGTTGATTTATTGATGATAGCCTTTCTGAAAGTTGTGAGATGGTATCTCATTGCGGTTTTAATTTGCATTTCTCTGATGATTACTGATGTTGAGCATCTTTTTATATGTCTATTGGCCATCTGTATATCCTCTTTGAAGAAGTGTCCATTCGGGTCCTTTGCCCATTATTTAATTGGGTTGTTTGTTTCTTTGGTGTTGAGTTTTGTAAGTTCCTTATAAATTTTGGATATTAACCACTTATCAGATGTATCAGCGAATATGTTCTCCCATTCTGTGGGTTGTCTTTTTATTTTGTTGATGATTTCCTTCGCTGTGCAAAAACTTTTTAGTTTGATGTAGTCCCATTTGTTTATGTTTTCTTTTATTTCCCTTGCCTGCGGAGATGTATCTGATAAAACATTGCTACGAGCAATGTCTCAGATTTTGCTGCCTATGTTTTCTTCTATGATTTTTATGGTTTAGGGTCTAACATTTAAATCTTTGATCCATTTTGAATTTATTCTTTTTTGTGGTGTAATGGAGTGGTCTAGTTTCAGAAAAATGTTGGGTTTAAATCCTAGCTCTGCTGTTTATTAGCTGAATGACTCTCATGAGCTATTTAACCTGTCTGAGCTTTAATTTCCTCGTCTACAAAGTAGGAATAATAAAATACCTACCTCTTGATGGCTGTGAGAATTAAATAAGGTATGATGAATGTAACATGCCTAATAAAGAATACTGGAACCCATGATACTCTAAGTAACCTGTTAGCATTTCTTTTCACCTTTGTATATTCAATGACTAATTCCTGCCTAGTGCATAGTAGGAACTAAAAATGTTTAGAGAATGCTTAAATAAATAATACTTTATTTTAAAAACAGGCCTTAATTCCCTCTTACCCATGTGGCTCAGTTGGTTGGGTGTTGTTCTGCAAAGCGAACGGTCACTGGTTTGATTCCCTTTCAATGCACATACCTGGGTTGCAGGTTCAGCCCCAGTTTGGGCACGTGCAAGAGGCAACCAATTGATGTTTTTCCTCTTACATTGATGTTTCTTTCCCTCCCCCCCCACCCAGTTAATATAATAAATGAAGTTTTAAAACTGATAAAAAATAAAATAGGTCTTAATTCTGTAAAGAGTAGTGTTGTAAGCATAATCTCGTATAACAGAGAGACACTAGAAGTATAGGAAAATGGTCATTGCTCAATTTTAAATAAATTAATTCATTTAAAGATATTAGCAGGTTTTATAGGGTAAACTCTTGACTGAAATCCTGAAAGTTAATTGAGTCCATGTCCTTAATAATTAGGATTCTTCAAATTTAATACATTTCTTTAGATAACTTCACATAAATAATCAATAAAAATTATATAAGATAGAACATTCTAACACATATTGCCAGGTGGCCTAACTAGTACTTTAGGGGTGAGTACAGTCAATGAAAGACCACCTATTTATTTAAATGTAGCCTAATTTGTCTACGTTACTCTCAAGGATATTTTCTCAAAGTACTTTAATCATAGTTTTTCAGGTCAGTTGTACTAACGAAAAAGGGAATAAAGTTTGTTCTTGGTGAATTTAGGTTGGCTCTTAATGATCATCCTGTTTTTCCCAGACATCCACCAACCATTTCTGGATTATGCATCAATGTATGAAATAGAATAGCGTAGAAGAGAAGAGCTATGTTTGAAAACACTTTCATAACCACTGTTTGGGGTGGGGGGTTGGGTTTTTCTTGTATTGCTATTACCTAAAAACACACACACACACACACACACACACACACACACACACACGCACACGCACACCAAAGCCTTACTCAAATAATGTGTGGTGAATTTGGTGGGAACGACTAACTTACTTGCTTTATGACCAGTGAAATAGTGTTGGTGACGAAATGGAGATGAAGGAGAGGAAAGGCAGTGGAGGAAAAGAGAGAGCCAGAAGACATGTTTGTCAACTTTCTAGTATCAGAAATCTTCTTTTTGACAACTCCTTCTGCCACCTCCCACAGAAACTACAGTCTGGAATACTGGAAACTTCTGTAGTGCTTTATCTGTGATATTTAAAAAATTTTTAAATTATATTTACATATCTCATATTTTACCTGGATCTTAAGAATTACTTTGTGTGGGTGGAGAAGGGATGTCTCTATTTTATGTAGGTGGGGCCCAGGACACACGTGTGGTGTGTCTCCATCCACACAGCTTGTCAGACGCAGAATGTGAGGAGGTATGAGCATTGGCCCATGAGACAGGCAATACATTTTTAGAACCCAAGACACCTTTCTGCTAGAATTTTCATTTTTGAACTGTGGGATCTTAGTAAAATAACCACTCAAATGCTTTCATTATTTTTTTCCCTGCCTTATAGTCTCAGAGTCTACTTAGTCGTTTTATTTCCCAGCTGCACTACTAAAAATATAGTGGATGAAACAGAAAAGTTTTCTTGGCAGGGTATTTGATGTGTTGTCTTCTTGAAGGCCCTCCCTGATGTAGTTACTGAGAAACGGCATCAGCAGAGCCGGCCTCAAGACAAGACTTCCTCCTTACTAGTGTTCCAGCCCCAAGGTACCTAATATTTAATTTAAGTAGATGATCATAAAAGAAACACAGGCCATTGGCTTGGGGGCAGGGAACACATTTATTTCTATTATGATTGTTGAAAGGACAGTATTTTGAGAGGTTAATAGAACCTGATTGATTTTCTTTACTTTCTTATTGTACAGCTTAAAAATGTAAGCAGTACATTGGGTCTGGGTTTTGCAATTTGTGGGAGATTTACTGATGAAATAAAGGATCCCAGAAATATAATATGTGGAGCTTCTGCCTTGTGATTTCTTTAAAGGAGGAAAATTACACACCACATTTTCTCTCTCTTCTCCTTTTCCTCCATCCCTTTCTCCCTTCTTTTCTTCCTCCCTCCTCCCTCCCTACCCTCCTTCCTTCCTCCCCAATTCCTTCCTTTTCCCTTCCTTATTTCTTTCCTTCTCCCTCACCTTCTTCTCCCTCCCCCTCTTCTTCTTTGCTACCATTCCTTCACTCCCTTTCCCCCTATTGTATTCTTTCTAACTTTTTCCCTTTTCTCATTCAACACTCTTTCATTCAAATGTCAAGGATTTATTGTGTGCCAACCACGGGTCAGACAGGTTACAGTCTGTCTTGTCATAAGTCCCCTCCAAAATACTTCCATCCATCATTCTACCTGCAGACGAACATCTCACTTGACAACATTTTTAGGGCTTCTCATGGTTGGAAGGGCTTTCCATCTATCTCATGCAACTGTGTTTCTCTATGCTTTCATTGGAGATTTACGCCTTTCTCCTAGCAAAATAGCACATTTAGGTTTCAGAGGAAAATGATGATCTCAAGTGGCTGGTATTTGTCTAGGCATAAAGGGTAAAAATTTTTTCACATTTTGAAAATCAGTAAGGGATTATATTGAACAGTTAAAGAAACCTCCATATTAAATTCTGTTCATGTACTTTTTGCACGGAATTTCTCAAAGAAAAAGAAAAAAAAAACATCCTTTGTAAGCCTCACATCATTTTCTTCCTTCTTCCTTCCTCTGATGATTTCCAGTGAAGTTCTGGTGGGACTTGCTTCTGCTTTTCTTCTGGGGGCTGGTGAGATCATAGAACAAGGAGGAATCAGTTTTGAAAAGATGTGTTGAGGCTAACTAACTCATCAAGTGAGAAGCATTATGCATTGGACATGGGGAATGAGTCAGACTGAAAAAATGACTGTGGAGGCCAAATAAGAAGAGATCATGAGGTTGGAGCCCTCGGGTTTTCTCAGAACAGGGTGAATATAGGTAAAAGGCCACCCAAGAAGTTCCTGAGTCAGTAGAAAAGGTGCTTAAGATTCCTCATTTAGAGAAACCTTCATTTGAAAATTGTAAGTCAGGGGATCAATTTCTTGGGATTTATTTTTTAATAGAGGGCCCCTAATTTAAATGTAGAATGGCATTTAGGAAGATTCTTCTACATCGGGGACAGCATCTTTTCCCAAGGTAGTTGTTTAGGAGTTTCCAAAGTGAGTGGAAAGGACAATTTTCTAACTTAGTGGTGTGACCACTACCTCATCCATTTAAGCTGAACTTTTCTTGATGATCCCCTCTCAGTGAGAATGTATGTGTGTGTTGTGTCTCAGAAGTTTTTAATCGTAAAGATAAATGATAAATTAAGGTGCTTATCTTTGTGTTTCACTTAGGCATTGAAAGTACAGAGGCTGTCTTTGATCTGACGATAGAGCTAAGCTTTCCATGAGTATTATATTGAAAACTCAAAAAAAAAATGTAAATGACTAATTAGAGAATTCCTAAATAGAGAAGTGTTCTATACATAAAAGTCATTTTAAAAATTTGCTATGAAAAAGAGATTTGACCACATAACATTTAAATAAGAATCTAATGATCACAACCTCTCTAGATAAACAAAATTAAAGGATAAGCAACAAGGTTTATAGGCATTTACAACCAGTATACCATAGTCAAATATTTTGAATCCTTACATATAATACTCCATCCACAAATTGATTTAGAGAACGATAAGTTCTTATTAGATGAATGGTAAATGATATAGATTTAAAAGTTACAAAATAGTTAAGATCATGAAGATCTTAATAAAAAATGGAAATTAAAATAATACTGAAATTCTTTTTCTCTCCTCTCCATTTTCTTTTTTTTCCTATACAATTGTCAGTAATTAACAAAACTTGCCTTGATTCAGCGACTACTAGAATTTTTGTAGATAGAACCTTGGAAACTTTACCCTGTGACAGAAAAAAGTCAACTCAATTATTTACCTGATGATGCTGAATCTGCAAATTATCTAGATAAGAAGAAAACACATTTTTGTGATAAGGGATATTGTTGACCCAGAGATATGTATGTCTTGTCATATCTCCAGAGGGAAACAGTTTGTTTCTCTTCAGTTGATAGGATAAGTGTACTTGGACACAGGGGTCTGTTTTTTTCTCCTCTTGATGTATGTATTTTAAAATCAACAGTTATCTGTTCCCCAAAAGTAGCAGAATCACAGACTTTTTATTTTTTAAAATCATTAATTGCTTCTTTCTTTCCAACATCAGTCTCAACTAGGCACTTTGGGGGTAAGTTGTATTTGTACTTTTGATTTTCATCAAATGTTGAACATTAGCTTCTCTTACTGCTCGTTGGACAGAAGCTGATTGACTTCATTGGTGAACCTGGAATCGAACATTACTTCATAAATCCCACCCAAGCACCCCTCTGCCACTCGACCCCAGTGGCAGCAGCCCATGTCAGGGGCTCTATGTGGAGCAGAGAGCTAGAGCACACTGGCCATTAACTCTTTCTGTGTCCCAGGCCGTGTCTCCTATATTTTGTGTTTCAGGGTTCTCATCTGAAAAAAAAAAAAAAAAAAAAAAAAAAGAATAACATTACTTATGTACAATAAAGGAACATTATTAAAAATAATCAAATGAATTACTGCATGGAGCTCAACAAAGAACAAAGTGCTCTTGAAGTGCTTAATAACGAAGGACTGAAGGGATGAAGAATTTTATTCTAGGGCTGCTAATCCAGCACCTTTCATAAGCATTAAATTTATTTAAGCTAAATAAATATAGCACATGACAGGTTGCATTTGTGTGGGAAATCACAGAGAAAACAGCAAAGACATTAGAAAATTGCATTTTTTCAGGTAATTAAAGGTCATACTATTTAGCCAAACCATAATCCATCACGACGAGCAAGGCATTGATTACTGCTTGGACCACATTCATTTTTAATTCCATTAGCGAAATAAATGACAGCCTTTGAATTTGCCACTTTCTTGATACACAGTAATAAGAATGGCAAATTACTCGAGAATCCAGAATAGCTGCGGAGATAAGCTTCTTTCTTCCTCTTTGGCATCCCAAACTACAAATTTTAAGCAGCAATAAGCACAATAGCATTCTTCTCCAATGTGTTGTAACAGCAGCTCTTTGGCGATCTGAGAATGTTCAAAGTCATTGTGTTTTCATGGTTCACCCGCTGGTGAGCGGCAGCGCTGAAACCCCCTGCATGAGGCTGCCGCCCCCAGTCCTCTGGGGCAGAAGTTGGTTTCCTCCAGGGCCCTGAAGCTAACGGTCCTAATTCAAAAGATACCCAAGTCTCCTGAAAACCGACTGAATTATATTTCTAGGTACATGGGTCGTAATGGCTGTCAAAGAGAAACACTCAGGCAGGTTATCAGGCTTCCCCATCTTCTTCAGGTGTAGCGCAGTCATTCATTTTGTTAAATTTTTTGCTGTCAACGGCCAAGGAGTAAACAATTTCAGCTTTTTGGTCCATACGGTCCCTTGCAAATAGTGGTCTCTGCCATTGCAGCATGAAAGCGCCATACATAATAAGAGTGTGAATGAACTGGTGTAGCTGTGCTTTAATAAAACTTGATTTACAAAGTTAGGCAGCAGTACAGATTTAGCCCAGGGGCCGTAGTTTGCCAAACTCCAATCTAAAGTGAGGTTGCCTATCCACTTGGCAGATGATAGGAGAGCCACTCAGTAGAGTAACATGTTTTCTAGTAATATTCTAGCAATGTTTTTTAGTACTTTGGAGTGTACTGTTTAATCCATCATGGAAGGATTTCTATCCTAAATTGTTTTTTCAATGATTTCCATGTGCTATTTAAATTACTCAGACAAAGTCCTTGTCTGGACAATCTCATTGCCCAGAGAACCAGGGGAACGGGATGAATATATTACATATTTATGGGTACTAGGCCTTTGATATATTTTTAACCTGAGGTAGTGCTGAAAAAACAAGATGAATTTGTTTATAATAATCTATGCCTTTATTATTTGGCTTGTATTGAAGCTGACCCAGACCCTTTTTCAAATGTGGTCAAGCACTAATTTGCATGATAAATTTCCTCTTCCCACCTCCCCAACACAGCACATAAACCCACATAGTGCACACACACAACCATACATACACTAAAATACCCAATGCATTGGCATGTAAACTTTCAGGTACAGGCCATCCTTCACATTTTAGTATAACTAAGATTTCTTTTCTTCGAGGAGCCATCAGCAAAGCTCAGGATAAAAACTTTTTTGTCTTTAACTATTATTTTCTTTTTCAACCATTCTCTTACAGCAAGTAGATAGGTCTTTCTGGAGATGGTCCATGATCTCGCCTTGACATGGAGTACAGAGTATGTTACTATAAAAAGGCCTCAAGAAAAATATTCTATAACTAAATTAAGCCTGAGTTATGGGCATAAGGTTTTAACCATGTGGCTAACCTAGGCATGTACTATTTTGAAAGCATGAAAAAAATTGCTGAACAGTGACTGATAACAAGTGCTGTTTGGTAAACTGAGATAATGATAAAGGGTAATTACATTTTATGCTTTAGGGCATAAGTTGATCATTTGCAGGAGTCAGAAAGGAATTTCTCCCTCCCAGCAGAACAATATTAAGCAAGGAGCTGAGTTCATTAAGCAGTCAGGAAGTGCTTTAAGATCTTGCCTGAAGCAGGAAGTCTTACAGGGGACCCTGGGACGGGTCCGGTGCTACCCTGAGGGTGCTCTGTCCCTTTGCATTTTCCGAGCATGCAAGCAGATATCTATCTTGTTCTTTGGGCTGGGACGACTGTCTAGTTGTTTCCCTGGTTTGCTTGTTCATTGGTCTTACTCGAAATTTGGTGAAAGTGGTGATGAAATACCCTGCATCACTCATAGTCTTTGGTTTTCAACCCTGATATTCAGTTATATGAAACACTATTCTCAGAACAAAGGAGGAAACTTACCATTTTCCCAGTTGTTCTTGGATAGAAAAAGAGAACAGACATTGTCCTTAACACACCAGCTTAACTGCTGGTATCTTTTTCCTTTTTGAGTATATGTATACGTGCATGTAAGTGTGTGTGTGTGTGTGTGTGTGTGTGTATACATATATACACACACATAAACTTATATATAAGTATATGTGTGTATATATATATACATACTTAAGTGCTAAATAGTTCTTAAAATAAATGCTAAATAGTTCTGTAGACTTAAGCTTTATCTTTAGTTCTACCCATTTGAACCCAGGCTTCCCTCTAAAATTTCCTAGGGTAGTATATAATAAATACCTTTGTGAAGGTAGTATTGTAGAGCCATTGATTCATTATGTAAAATGGATGCCTTATGACAAATTAGCAAGTTTTTTGTTTCACAGCTCCCTATAGCCTGTTTTCCTACCATTTATTGAAGCATCAAGTGTTTAATGCTCAGTAACCAATTGCCCCTGGTTGAACATAGTCTTCCTTTTAGACTGTGTCTTCTAGTCCAGACCATTCCCTGCCTGTTTTCCCGTATTGAAACTCACCCTTCTAGTTTACAGAGAGCCTGCTCTCTGACAGGGTGCCATGGTTGCTCACAGGATCTCTTCAGTGAAGGGAGATTGTATTAATTAATGAAAATAAAATCCTTAGTGGCAGATGCCAAGATGAATAGAATAAGATTCATGTTTCCACATTTTCCTAGTCAAGTTAGGAGATAAGCAAACTACTACAAATAGTTTGCAGACAGTGATGTTTAAACTTTTCCTGAAGTCAACAACGAATCACTGAAGGATTCAGCAGAGAAGTTCTGTGGTCACATCAATGCAATGGTTGTTTGGTAAGATGTCTGTGTGGAGGCAGAACAGGGCACTTAACACTGGAGGCAGCAGACTTTCATTTTTGAAATCCTCTAGCTAAGAATAAATGACGGCCTGACCAAGGCTGTGACAAAGAGGGAAGAAGAAATTAGAATGGATAGAGATTGATTTAGGATATGGATTGCATCAAGAATGATTGGATGTGGGTATTGAAAAAAGAGAAAGGCATTAAGATGATGAAGGCATCTATGATCAAGGATAATCTGAGAGGATGATGGAGCCACTGGTGGGAAGAAAACTCAGGAGCAACAGATTCTGAGGAAAAGAGGTTGAGTTCAATCTCAAGTAGGTTGAATTAGAGGAGACTGTAGGAACTTGGGGGTGGAGATAACGGCTCAAAAAGCTGTAAGGCCTGGAGCTCAAAAGCAAGGTTTGTGTTGGGAAAACAGATTTGGGAGTCATTGGTGTGTGAATCCTGGGTGTTGATGAGACAGTCAAGGAAGAGTACAGAAAGAAGAAAAGAGAGATGAAGAAAGTACCAAGGAAGGCATGGGACACTGAGGAGTGGGAGCAGTATGGGTGGTGTTAGACTAGCTAGTACTGTGTCTGAAATTTAGTGTGTGCTCAATAAATAATAGTCATCAATTCTATCATTCCCTAAAGGTGGAGGCTCTGTCTTATTCATCTTTGTTGTATCCCGACATCTAGCACTATTTCTTGCACGTGGTAGACACCCAATAACGCACTTCCCTCACGTGCGAGAGGGGCCATGGAGGAAACAATGGCCGGAGGGAGGAAAAAAGAGGAAAAGAGTTTCAAGGAGGAGGGGGTTGTCACATGCCACTAAAAGGTTAAGTAAGATAAGGACTGAAAAGTGTCCATTAGCTCTGGCAATTAGTAGGTCATTTGTGACTGTAGGGACAGCAATTTCAGTGGAGCAGTGGGGGGTGGGAGCCAGACTGTTGGGGGTTGAGGAGTGAGTGGCAGATGAAAAATGGTAGCAGTGATTGTGTCCAACCACGCCTTTGTGAAATCTGGCTGCGAAGGAGAGAAGAGACGCTGGTGGGGAGCAGCTGGTTAGTGTCCTGTAAATTACATGGGATATGGGCATTGGAAGAAGCTATCTTAGAGAGGTCACCTGGCGTGCACCTTTTATCCATAGCCAGCCTGGGCACACCCTCTTTTGTATCTCATGCCTGAACAAAGGATGATCATTCCCTACCAGTTCCTATAAACTCTTCAGTTATGGAATCCCCAAATTTCTCTCTGTCTGTCGTTTCTACATCTGATTTCTGGAGCTACCAGGCAAAACCAATTGTAACTGTTCTGTTTTAATGAACCGTGAGTGAAAATGAAAAAAGAAAAGAAAAAATAAGTTTGCTTTTGAAGACACATGATAGTATTATTCCACTTTTGCTTCCTTGCTTCTTGAAACTATGTAAACTGCTTTCATACACACTGTCAACAAAAGATATCCTTTCATAATCTCCAGCAAATTCATGAAAAAACTGGTATTTGATAGAGTGGAAACATTTTTAGGTCACATAAAATCAAATCCCAATTAAATTCTGAGGACCATTAGGAATCCAGAAGAAAAACCACTATAAAATTGTGCTTATCGGAAGTGATTTATTTAAATGAACTATCTTTAAGAAAAAAAGCAAAACCAGTTTTATAAGCAAAATAAAACAATTATTTTGGGGGTTAGGGGGAGAAAAATAAATTTAGGTTCAGGAAAAGTTTTGATTTCGGCACTTAAATTTTCAAAAGCATAATGAAGACAGCTAATCTCTGAAACATAGACACTTAATTATTAAAATATTAAAGACACTAGTTTATTAGACTTCATGTTATATATCAGTTTACCACTTTAATTTTAATAGTGGACAATTTATAGTATCTTTGTAAATCAAAGCTTGATGAGTTATTTAAGATTTTAGCTTCCATTATTCATTCACTGTGAAGTGAAGATCCTTTGTTCCCTACAACTTTAGAAGCAGGAAGTACAAGTTGATCCATTTCAATTTGAAAATAGATCAATTTTTCATGTTGAAATGAAATTATTTTAGGATGGGCTTAAGAGCAAAGTTTTACACAGTTGGTCTGGTTGTCAACATGACTTATAATGCAGTTGTCTGTAGTTTTTAAAAATCCAGTCTACGCTGCCCTAGAAACAGGAAGATTAACATGTGGTTAAATTCTAGCCACAACTCTTACAAGTCCCAATTTCCCAGCTGTGTTCCATTTTCTTCTTTTTTTTTTCTCCCCTTGCACTTTCTCGTTTGTGGCCTCAAATTGCACCGGTATTAATGCGCTTTATCAGAGACATGGGTTTCATGAGATGTCTTTGACACACTGGGTGAGAGGAGGCAGCCCCTTCCAGCTGCAGTGCAGCATGATTCACGCTGGATCGTTACTTTCTGAAAACAGGCTGAGCGCTGGGGGCTGTCCGTGCATACGTCAGTCCTCACCCAGCTCTGGAGGCGGGCTTGGCCTTGCCCGCCCATTTAGCCATGGGCTTCAGAAACCTGTTCTGGTGTCTTTTGGAAACAGCAGAGGACAGGATTCCTCCTGGATAGCTTACTGCCTTCCTACGTGACCCTTGAACACTTTTCTTCCTGGTTTAAACTGGTCAAACGTTTTCTTCTTAACCCTCGAGGGAAAACAAAGCTTTATCTCCTCTCAGTTGGGAAAACAGTGTCTTTTTCCTCTGGTCACATTTATTGAGAGGTCTACCTTGAAGAGCTAAGGGCTAGGAATGAGACTGGGATGGGTTTCTTCATTTGCTTGACAAATATTGAGTCAGGGATGTGGTTGGTGCTGTGGGTACCAAGGTGAGAAAAACTACAGAAACAGGTCACAGCTGAGCATAGAAAACAAAATTGTTCATAACCATTAACAAGAGGCCAATAATGATGTTTAAAAAGTGATAGAACAAAGCGCTATCAAAGTGAGAGGTGGTGTGCTTGGCTAGGGGAGCTGAAGGTGGGAGAGAAGCCTTCTGGAGGAGGTGACATTTGAGATGGTCTTTGAAGCGTGCATGGAGCTGTATGACCAGAGAATCAGAGGCCTGGCTCTCCAGGTTTTCTGAGAAACAGAAAGTATGACAAAGCATAAGATATGAGGCGAGGAGGTGACCAGCTGAATTTAATAGAGTTAACGTCTTAAGGATTGGGGTTAACAATTGTCTGAAAGGAGATGCTCAAATGTCATTCTTGTGTGTTAACCAACATCACTGCCAGAAAATTACTGATGTTTAAAACCTAATTTTTTTTATCTCTTCTCATTTAATTTTCAACAGAGATAGAAAATAGGCAACCATCTCTAATCAGCGAACAGACTTTAAAAAAAAATTTGAAAGCTGCCTGATATGATTATCCACTTAAAAAGGACATTATGGAATATACAGATTGCTAAATAACTAGTCTGTCTATTTTTATTTTTAATATTAATTATATATTTTAAGGTGTAAACATGATGTGACAAACATATGCATAGTGAAATGATTGCTACAGTCAAGCTCATATCTCCTCACAGTCAGTATTTTTTGTGTGTGTGATGCGAGCAGCTAAAATCAACTCTCTTAATCACTTTTCAGTGTTCAAAACAGTAGTATTAACTACAGTCATTATGCTGTATATTCGATCTCTATAGACTTATTCATCCTGCATAATTTCAACGTAGTGCCCTTTGACCAATATCTCCCCAATTTTCTCACCTCCCCGCCTCTGGTAACAACTATTTTACTAACAAGTGTATTTAAATGAAAGAACATAGCGCTGTGTCAGACCCTGACCAAAATACAAAGTGGGCTGAAATCTGTGCCTCGAGATCTACTGTAAGGCAAGCGCCAGGAAATTTAAAACAACAACTCTAAGTGGGCACTCAGTAGTTATTTCTATTGCATATGAATTCTCTATTGCAATGATACGGTTTCTGATTTTGAGGACCCAGAATGCCTTCTATTTTTTTCTTTATAATTGGTCTTCTAGCCCAGACATAAACCACAGCTACCAGAGGCAACATACTACATATTAATTACTATGGGCATATTAAAAAGAAGACCTCACAGTGGAAGAAATGTAGCACTGGATTTGGTTTTCAAAGCAGGCTGGGAGATCTTATGCCTGGAAATCTTTAAGACAGGATCGATGGTTATCTGGGTAAGTATGTCTGCCTGGGGCAAGGCGTTCAGGGAGGTGACCCCTGCTGCTGCTTATTACACTGTGTTCCCAGGAGCCTTCCTTAGTCACACAAGCTTCTGCTTGATTACCAAACCAAGTCCATTCTCCTGAGAACACTTTTCAACAATAGTTCAGAGACAAACTTTTGGCATGAGTCAAAAATCATGTTAGTGGTGACCTCACTTCCTTAGCAATTATCAACTTGTGTCCTGTAAAGTGGGTGAGGGGACGGGGCTGAGGACAACTTTTATTCTGCTTCTCTCCTCTAATGGATCTGGAGCCACCAAGGAAATCAGCAAGTCACCGCAGTATAGGGTTTGGAGCCAGTCCCAGGGTTTCATTCTCTTCTCCACGGCTTACGGGGACTAGTGACCAACCTCCCCAAAGCTGTCGTTTCCTCGTCTGTATAATAGGGATGAAAACAATAGATGTACCTACCAACAAGGCTGGGAGGATTAGCTGAGGTCATAGGGTGGGCCCTAATGCAATCTGACTGGTGTTGTTATAAGAAGAGAAAATCTGGGCATACGAGGAGGCACCAAGGGTACCTGGGCAGAGAGGAAAAACCATGAGAGAACACAGAGAGGGAAGGAGGCTTTCTGTAAGCTAAGGGGAGAGGCCTCAGGAGAAGCTAGCCCTGCTGACACTTTGATCTTGGAATCCCAGTCCGGAACAGTGAGATGATACATTTCTGTTGTTTAAGCCACCTGGTCTGTGGTATTTTGCTATGGTAAGCCCAACAAACTACCACAGTGGAACACAGCTTCATCCATTCGTACGATGGTTGCTTTCACACCATGATGGTAGAATTGTGTATTTGCAATAGAATATGCCGGAGAACCAAAGTCTGAACTATTTACGATCCATTTCTGTACAGAAAAAGTTTGCAGGCCACTGCTCTAAAGCAACCTGAAAGCTCTTCTAAACAGAAACTTTAAGAAGGTAATATAAGCTTATTTAATTTTTATGCTTCTGTTTTCCAAGTTAGATGCTGATCTTTTGGAGAATAGGATCACGTATTTTATAGGAAGGGAATAAATATCAATATTATTCACTAGACATATGGGAAAACTGAAGTGTCCACTTACAGGTGAGTGGATAAAGAAAATTGATACACAATAGCTAAGACATGGAAACAACCTAAGTGACCTTTGACAAATGACTGGTCAATAAAGAAGAAGTGGTATATAAACAATGAAATAGTGCTCAGTCATAAGAAAGGTGAAATACTGCCATTTGTGACAACATGTATGGATCTTGAGAGCTTCATACGAAGTGAAATAAATTAGACATAAAAGGACGAGAACCATATGAATTTGTATACTTGAGGGACATAAAACAAAAAGCAACAAACAAACAAACCAAATAATCTCAGAGACAGAGGGGAAAGAGGGTCGGGCGGGGATGAAGAGGATAAATGGGGTCAAATATATGGTGATGGAAGAGACTAGACTTTGTGTGATGAGTACACAAAGGAATATACAGATGTATTATAAAGTTACACACTGGAAACTTACATAATGTTATTAACTACTGTTACCCCAATAAATTTACTTAAAAAAAAAAAGAAAAGAAAGTAAAGGTGATCTACATAAAGGAATGGAATATTATTCAACCTTAAAAAAGGAGAAAATCCTGCCATTTACAACAACATGGATAGACTTTGAGGGTATTATGCTAAGTGAAATAAGTCAGACAAAGAAAGACAAATACTGTATGATCTTTTACATGTGAAACCTAAAAATAAACCAAACTTACAGAAACAGCTAGTGAAGGATGGTTGCCCTGGAGGTGGGGAGTGGGGGTGGGAGAAATAATTAAAGGTAGTCAAAGGGTACAAAATTCCACTTGCAAGATGAATAAGCCCTGGGAATCTAACGTACGTACAGCATGGTGACTGTAGTTAACAGGGCTGTATTGTATTGTATATTGTATTATGGTTTTAGGTTGCTAAAAGAAAGATCTTAAAAGTTCTCATCACAAGAAAGAAATTGTCACTGTGTTAGCTGATGAATGTGTGAACTAACCTTATTGTGGTAATTATTTTGCAATATATGCATATATAAAACCACTGCATCGTTCACCTTAAACTTATGCAATGTTATATATCAATTATATATCAAGAAAGCTGGAAAAAACACATATTTCCATTTGTCTCTATATTTTTTCTCATTGCTCTTTTTTTAGTAAACAAATATTTTTTATCCTGCCTCCCCAAAAATACTGTTCACTGAGTACCTGCTATATGCCAGGAATTGTGCTACACGCTTTGCTTTCAATTAGTTCCCACGATAACTCTGTGAGGTGGGTACATTTCCCACCCTCATTTTATGGATTAAGAAAATGAAGCTACGTGAGATGAAGTGACTTGCCCAGTCACAGAGCTTGTGAGGGTCAAAGCTGAGGAAATGACCAGGTTCATCTTCAACATGGTCTCTCTACCATGAGCCACTTGGAATTTCGATTTCATTTTTGTATTTGTGTTCAGGTCTCTTGTGAGTTTTGGTACATTGCTGCTAACAGATACTCAGAGAATGTTTCTTGAGTAAATCCCTGGTGTGGTGCTCCTCCCAAATAAGACAACCGTTCTGTCAACAAACCTATAGTGAACGTCAGCTGCAGGCCTGGCTCTGATCTACGTACTGGGGCTACGGCGATTAACAGGCACCACATTCCTTGCTCTCTAGGCCTTTGTCAATTTAGAATTGGTTCTGTCATTTCCAGTGGTTGTACACCAACTGTCTACAGCTTGCCCTGGCCTGGTCCTGTGCTATTGGAGTGACAGAGGCTCAGCTGGATGAATGGTGGTCAGCTCCAGGGCCCAGGAAGTTGTACCTGGAAGACCGGCCCGTGTCAAAAGCGCTTTTCCTCATGAAAAATGCCTCGAAATCCACTTGCCCTTGTAAACAGGACAGCTTCATTCCCTGCATTCCCCTATCTTGTTCACGTGCCATATATATACTTAACTAAGGAAGGAAACCACTGAATCTTGGGAGGAAAATGTGATCTCCAAAGTCCTTGGGGCAAACACATGCGCGCGCGTGCGCACACACACACAGAAACCAAACTACATCCGGCTTTGCAAAGCAACGATTTCCTTGTTCAAAGGTAAGAAAGAGAAAGAAGGTTTTGTGCTTTCTAGAGCTTCTCAATATTTTCCCTGAAATCAGATTAGACATTGTGGCCCACCTGAGCGCTTAAGCTCCGTCTGGGGCGGAGCGGCCAGGCGCAGCGCAGTGGGGCTTGCGGCCGCCCGCACCGCAGCGCCTCACTCTGCGGGGAGACCGGCCGCCAGGGCTTGTCTGGCCGTCGCTGGTAAGCCGGAATTGCTTACCATCTCTCTTCCCCCAGACTAATAGCACTCTTCAGCGCAGCTTAGGTTATCCCTTGACATGCCTGAAATCTATTTCTAAGGTAAAATGGAAGTCTCATTGGGAAAAAAAAATCAATTTTTAATGAAACAAAGTCCCCAGAAACTTAATGTCAGATGTTGTTATGCCTTTCCCCATTCCCCTGCTAGCACTGGGGCTAAGCAACCTCACTGAACTAAAACAGGTGTATGGCTTCTCTATGATTCCTGGGCTCTCTGGTCAAATTTGTATAGGGAATTCTGGAGCTAGTGCCAAAATTTCTCTGCCACATAATGGCTATTTCTTTTGGTCTTTAATTTTTCTTAACCTGTAAAACTAAGGCATTAAACTAAATAGTAGTTAAGCTCTCTTGAGGCTCACCAATTTCCGTATCAAGCAAAAGGTAAAGGAAGTCCTTCTAAGTTTGTATCTGCAGGTACTTTAGTGCAGACAATGTACTGCTGTAGGAAACTGGATTCTGTCCCACGCTAAATACATTTTCAATAAAAGCAGGCCTCCCGACTTCTGTCATAGAATTAGTAAGTCCTGTGGAGGCGTCTTTAGCCTGCAAAAGCTAGACAACTGACAGAGGCCTGAGTATGAGGCTTTCGGTGGAGAGAGAAGACAAGGCTCAGACTCTGGGCAGAACTATACTATTAGACTGCGGCTGAACACTGGCCCAGTCAGATCCCTCTTTCAGCTTTTTAAAATGATGGTGGCTAAGCTCTCTGTGGTCCCTCTAGAAATCTATGGTCGTAAGGGATCCCATAATCGGTTAATTCCCTAGAAAGGTTTTGGAGGCTAGCTTGGTTCTTGGCATGGCGTTGTGGTAGAGAGGGCAAGGAAAACATTTTACTGGATAGTGGTTTAAAAGAGCAACGTTCAAGCAAAAGTTGCACCATGTATCTTCAGGGTTCTGACTGATGGTTTATACGTTCTCTCTCTTGAAGGGTATTCTTATGAAAAGCAATGGGCCAAAGTCAAGCCATTCTGTAGGAGCCACCTCCCGTCACAGCACCCGCAAGCAGGTCCAAGCAGACCGCTGGAAAACATTCCAGTTTTTATCTCGTGATTAGCATAGCAAAGGCTAGAAATAAGTAGCATTTTTGAAACGTGTGCTATACCATAGTTCAAAATAGCCTCAAAAGATTTCAAAGGTGAAATGAGGTTTTATTATGTAAATCTCCATTTAAGCTCTGGCTCCTATTAAAAATAAAACAAAGGCAAACAACCAGGAGTTTTGGAAAAGATCCATGAAAACAATTTAAGTTTACTGAGTAAATAAATAGTAGACAGTTTAAAATTCTCTGTGGGGATAATTGAGAAAGTGACTCAAAGAAGTCAGAGATGGAAGAGGCTTGTTTTATACAGCCCTCCAGGCGACGTTTTCCTTGGGTTCTTGGCTTCTGGATTAAAAGGTCAAAATGACAATAATACGAGTAATAAATTATATGCTCCCAGTGCCTTCTTTTAAGCCCTTTAATAGCCTTGTGAAAAGTGGAGACATGTATCATTCATATTTAATGTGGCTCCTGTCGGAATTTTGACTTCCTCTGAGCCACCTGTAGCTGATACAGAGGCCCACGAGCACAGGTTACGGCACTTGACCGAGGAGAGGGGCTGAGGAGATGGTTTGCCCTGGAGGCAACTTCTCTGACTCTGACCCAAGGGGAAGCTTACAGAGGGGTTAAAATCTTTTTGTAAAATAGCAAGGTCATGTTGCATTTTAACTATTACATAGGTAAGTGGAATACTTGATAATTAGAAATAATATTATAGATAATAAAATTATATTGCATCTTTCATTTTAACTCCTTGCTCTATAAAGTGGTTTCCTTGGAGAGCAGGGAAGGACAAAGTATCTAGTTATGCTGCACCCTGTCCTCTGACCTTTGGAGCACAGGCACCACCATCATTTCTATTAACCAAATAGCTTTTAGGATTTGGATAAAATCTTCATCACGTGCTCCCTAATCTGCGACATGTCGCTAACTCATGAGGGTACTTTGCAGGGAACTCAGCACACAGGCCCATTCCCGATGGCAAATAAAGCAAAAGGAAGGTTTTACTGGCAAAACATATACAGGGTGGGGCAAAAGTAGGTTTACATGTTTGCATAGAAAATAATATAATAATAAATAATAATACAAGAATAAACTAATTCAAAAGAATATATGCACCTTGATGTTCATCACAATGTTATTTACAATAGCCAAGATCTGGAAACAACCCAAGCACCCGTCAGTAGATGAGTGGATAAAAAAGCTGTGGAGTACATCAATACTGTGGAGTACTACTTGGCTGTAAAAAAGAGGAAAATCTTACCTTTTAAGCCAGCCAGAGAAAGACACCATGTGACCTCACTTATATGTGACATCGAATCAACAAAATAATTTAACAAACAAAAGAGAAACAGAAGCATAGATACATAGAAAAGACTGACAGCTGTCAAAGGGGAGAGGGGTTGGGTGAAAAAAGTTAAAAGGATTAAGCCAAAAAAAAAAAAATAGAGAGAGAGACAGGGACACCTGTATGGTGACAGCCAGAGGGAAAGAGGGATGGGGGAAGGTAGAAGTGGGCAAAGGGGGCATAAATGGGGACAGAAAGAGACTTGACTTTGGGTGGTGAGCCCATGATCCACCCAAGTGTGTAAACGATGTTTTATTGAGTTATACACTTGAAATCTCTATGGTTTTTGTTGATCAATGCTACCTCCAAAATAAAAAAATAAGAAAAAGAATAAACTCTGTGTTTCACATACTCACAGCTAGAAACCTACTTTTGCCCCACCCTGTATATAAGCAAGAGAAAAGCTGGCTGTAAATTGAGTGCCTCTAAAAAGAAAGGTCATAAGGTCAGTCATTTACTCACTTTCCTAATCTTATGATAAGTAAATTATGTTAAACCATGTATATAGCCATGGGATTTTTGTTTTTATTTACTTTACAGCCTGCTTTTTAACACTCTACCCCATACCCCAATAATTCCAGGAGAAGATAAAAGCAACTTTTTTACTCTCCCGTTATTATGGTTTGTTTTTCTTGGGTGCTTGGACTTCTGTGTATTTGTAAGGCTTGTTTTTGAATAGAGCAGTCAGGTTAAAAAAATTTCCATTTCCATCACTGGAAAGGCTGAAACGACTGGACCATTTGCTATAAACTGGGGGGAAACAGGTTGGTTATTGCAGAAGTGGTGTTTCCAGCCCATCAAGACAGAAAGATTGTAGCCTCTGGCAATGACTGGATTCAGGGGACTCAGGACATCTTAGTGTCATTTAATTATCTCAAAGCTCAAGTCACTTATTTTGCTACTTTCTGAGCCTCCCCACATGGGGACTTCCTCCAAGTCTTGGCTAACGCACAGGAATCTGATGTTTAGAAAGTCACTTTCCTGTCCTTATAAACAATTCCACCATAATAACCTGGCTTCTGGCACCAGAGGTTCATTTAAATTTTGCTCAGCTTGGTTTACAATTAAGATTTAATTAGTAAACTCATTACAAAGACAGGAAATCTCTGACTTTCCCCTAATTCTCTTTTAGGCCTTAGCAAGGACCCAGCCTGTCCCTTTGGCTTTAGACATGGCAGAAAGTTTTCTGTAAACATGGTTATTTATGTTAACTTTAATTTCAAGATAAAATATTGTTCTTTGCTTTTGAAAATAGATGGAAGTTACCGAGTCACTTAGAGTTTAGGGTTTCAAATTCTCTATTTAGAAAATATGTCCTGTGCATATTTTTAAACTTTCTAGACTCTGAGAGTCTGTTTAGATCCTCCCAACTTTTTCAAACAGTAGAAATAGGACCTGAGGTTGGGAAGTAGGGGAGGGAGTGCCAGTAGAGACAAGGAGAGTAAGCCTGGCGTATGATCGCCACATGGTGACACTCTCAAAATACTTCACAGTGCTGGGTCAGTGCATTGCCGCTCATAGAACACAAAAGAAGGGGTGGCAGAGCTCTGTGAACCAAGGTGAAGTATTCACACTGTGTTAAAAATGACAGCAGAAAGCATTTGCCAAAGAGTTAAGAAGGGTGAAGGGTAAAATAAATGGCTACTCCGCTGAGACAGAGTTTGCAATGTTAGAAGCTCAGGACTAAAACATTTTAGCTGGTGATATTTTTATTGGACAAAAGTTAGATAAATTCATCCTGAGAAAATGAGGTCCCTGAGGAAAAATGATGGAAACTTTTGGATCAGAGCTTAAGTGTTATTGATATACTTGATGCAATAAGACTCACATTAAAACATTTACTTTGACCACACAGATGATGATTCCAGGACGTTTAAAAGAGACATTTCCCTCCCCTTTCAATTCCTTCTATTGCACTTCGGTGCTTCCGGCAAAAAGCTAAAGCCTTCATGTGATCTTTGATCCTTAGAGAAAGGTTTATACTGTTAGATGAATGACTCCTTTTGGAAATCCAGTCTTTTAAACTTGCTCCTTAGAAGTAACTATAAGTTGTCTCTGACTATAGACATATTTGTATACCTGAAGTGATGAATTAAAGGTTAAAAAAAAATCAGCTAAACTATTATGCTGGAAATTTATTCTCTAGTGATTTCTCTGATCATACTTTTTTTTTGTTCTAACAGAAGAAAATATGGATCAGAAAGGTTAAGTAATTTTACCGAGGTCACACAGCAAACTTATGGGCAAGGCAGGAATAAGGTTTACTTATTTTAATTATGTGCAGAGCTCTGGGCAAACTCAAAGGAAAAAGTTATTAGTAGCTGTAAAAATCAAGACCCATGATACTTAATGAGTGTTTCTCTTGGGCAGTCTTTGACAGCTTTTATGAGGCTTTGGAATGTGTCGATAGATAGCACTATGACCCTCTGGGAAGGAGCAAACCAAACCCTTCCTCTGGGAAGCCTCATCCAGTTTGTTCCTGGACATTTTCAGGCAAAAGAGAAAAAGCAAACTTTACTTTCAAAATGGCTCAGAAGAGTTTGGAGAACACAGGACTTCGAAGGATATTGGTTAAATTAAAAAGAAGCGTATAAAGTAATCAGATAGCATAATTGTATAGTTCCAGATAATCTGGAAGTAAAAATAAAAGCTTCCTCTCCCAGTCTCATGGGCCCTCAGTTCGTACGATTCAGTAATCAGTGTGGGAACACAAGGCATAGACCAACATAGCACTATTCCAGTCCTCACCTTTGAGATGCTCAGTGCCAGCCAGATGAAAACGGGGGCAGTGGAAAGAAAGAGGGAATAAGGCTTCCTAAAATAACAATTGAAAAAAAGAAAGCAGAAATACTGAAGGCACCAAGGAATGTCAAACTCCCAGGAAACTTCAGCACTGAGAGGGGTGGTAACTGGTCCCCAGAGGTCACTGTTTTCAATTGAGGTTTCATTTAATGGAAATACAACCATTAGAAACCACAACAGATGTCCCTCTGAGTTGCGTAAAGAGCAGCAGAAGTAAACAGAAACAGATCCGAGCCAGGGTCCCCTGATTCCTCTGGACAAGGAATTCTACTTGGGAAGGTATATTTAAAAAAACATTTTTTAAAGGGGCCTTAGCAGATAGCGGAGGCATAATTACCAAATGCAACACATGAACCTTGACTGAAGTCCTGTTTAGAAGATAACATCTATAAAAAAATTCTTGCTATAATTGAGGACGCTCAAATATAGGTTAGAGTTTAATATATTTATTATATTATGGAGTGATTATAAATCTTCTTAGGTGTGGTTATATTACTGTGGTTAAGGAGTTTATTCTTATTCTTAGGCAATGCCTCCCAAAGTTGGGTTGAAGTGCAATGCCTGAAACTTGGAAAAGTGTGTGTGTGTGTGTGTGTGTGTGTGTGTGTGTACACACATATTTCAGCAGAACGCAGTTAAAAGAATAATGAAATCACTAGGTTTTTTGATACAGAGTGGATTAACTCCCTCACTATTTGACATCACTAATAGATTAAATAAGAATAGCAAACACTTGTACAGACCCTTTTCTGAGTGCTTTATTTGTGTAACATATATCTTCACACATACCTCATGAGAGCATGAAGGGGACAAGGAAGATAAATAGTTGATAGAATCAATAATATAAATTTTCAGTGGGGTTCAAAGGTTGCTGGAGTTGAGGTATTAGAGGGAGTAATTTGGAAAGAAAGAGAATGGTGGTTGAAGAATGGGTCATTTGAAATAAAAATAATTCTGAAAGGATTTCAGTTATTGGTTATGATAGTCCAGAGTGTGTCTAGCTGATCAGAGAGGAGGAGGGCAAAGGACTAAGAACTGGCACTGAGAGTGGATAGATCATGTGGTTATTGAAATGACTAAGAATTATAACAGGAGTTTGTTATGAAGGAATTAAGGTAAGTGAGTGGAGTATGGGGTGGGGTTGGTTAGTTCACTGCAACAAAGAGGGGTAATTGGTGGTAGAGTTCAAGGACATAGTATTCAAAGCTGAAATTTTTAGACAGGTGGGAAGGAGACCAGTCTAGAAGCAGCATTTGAAGAGGGAGGGGGAAGCAGGTGTGCCCACCTCCAGGCCCAGAGGCACGAGTTAGCAGGCTGCAACTTCAGCAGCGCATCGGAGAAGAGCCAGGTTTCCATCAGAGCAAGGGTCAAAGCAGAGGTTCTGAGAAGAGCTTGATGATATAGAGGAGTTTGCAGATGGTTGAATGTAAGTACGAGAAGACGGAGAGAAAGTATTTAAAAAGATAGGGGGTGGGGACAACAGATAGGCTTGGAGGAGGCTACATGTAGGCTGAATGAGAATTAGAGTCTGGAAATAAGGGATGGCATGGAAGTTCTGAGCTTCCAACATGACCTGGGGTCAAGGTTATGGTAAGATTATTCTTGGTGGCCCCAAGTCAGTTAGTGGAAGAGAGGTTGTGGGTGTGGAGGGTTCTGAGGTTTCCTCTGAACTTTGCTTGACTCCTATAGATACAGACTTAGGGTCTGGAAGAGAGCTGGCCTTAGGAACACCTAAATACATAAGGAAAACCCTGGAGGACTTTAAGATGGAGACTAGTAGGAATACAGTCATCATAGGGAATTTTAATGCCCTAATATCAACAATGGATAGAGCGTCCAAACAAAGACATTATGGCAGTGCACATAGAAAACCCTGTAGTCTCCGCCAAAAATTACTTGACCTAATAAGTGAATTTGGCAAAGTAGCAGGATACAAAGTCAGTACTCAGAAATCGATGATCTTCTTGTACAACAACAATGAATTAACAGGAAAAGAAACTAAGAAACAATCCCATTTGCTGTAGCAACAAGAAAAATAAAGTCCCTAGGAATAAATTTAACCAAGGATGCAAAAGACCTGTACTCAGAAAACTATAGAACACTGAAGAAAGAAATTGAGGAAGGTACAAATAAATGGAAGCATATACCGTGTTCATGGATTGGAAAGTGAATATCATTAAAATGTCCATACTACTCAAAGCAATCTATAGATTCAAAGCAATTCCTATTAAAATACCAATGGCGTAATCCACAGATCTAGAATAAATATTCCAAAAATATATATGGAACCAAAAAAGACCCTGAATAACCTCAGCAGTTGTGAGAAAGAAGAACAAAGTTGGAGGGATTAGAATACCTGATATTAAACTATATTACAAGGCCACTGTAACCAAGATGGTCTGATACTGGCATAAGAACAGACACATAGATGAATGTAACCGAACGGAGAACCCAGAAAGAAACCTATGTCTCTATGGTCAATTAATATTTGCCAATGGGAGCCTGAGCATACCATGGAGTAAAAACAGTCTGTTTAATAAATGGTGTTGGGAGAACTGGACAGGTACATGCAAAAAAAAAAAAAATGAAACGAGACCACCAACCAACATCATACACCAGGATAAACTCAAAATGGATACAGGATGCAGAAATAAGTCATGATACCAAAAAACATGTTTCTTAGCAGAAAACAGTAAAATTTCAGACATCCCACATAGCAATATTTTTGCTGATATATCTCCTAGGACAAGAGAAATAAAGGAAAAAAAAACCAAATAGGACTACATCAAATTATTAAGTTTCTGCACAGCTAAAGAAAACATCAGCACATGAAAAGGGAACCAACTGTATGCCACTGATACATCAGACAAGGGTTTAATATCCAAAATATATAAAGGACTCATACAACTCAACACCAGGAAGACAAACAACCCAATTAAAAAATGGGCCAAGGACCTGAACAGACACTTCTCCACGGAGGACCTGCAGATGGTCCAAAGACATAAGAAAAAATGCTCAACATCACTAGCCATCAGAGAGATGCAAATTAAAACCACAAAGAGACGTCACCTCACACCTGTCAGAATGACCATCGTTAATAAATCAACAAACAACAAATGCTGGCAAGGATATGGGGAAAAGGGAACCCTAGGGCACTGCTGGTGGGAATGCAGACTGATGCAGCCACTGTGGAAAACAGTATGGAATTCCCTCAAAAAGTTAAAAATTGAACTGCCTTATCACCCAGTGATTTCACTGCTGGGAATATACCCTAAGAATCCTGAAACAGCAATTAAAAAGAACCTATCACCCCTATGTTCATAGCAGCACTATTTACTATAGTGAGATGTTGGAACCAGCCCAAATGCCCATCAGTAGATGAATGGATCAGTAGATGAATGGATTTACACAATGGAATACTATGCAACAAAAATAAAGAAGAAGTCCTACCTTTTGTGATAACATGGATGGAACTGGAAACTTTATGCTAAGTGAAATAAGCCAGTCAGCAGAGGCAAATACCATATGACCTCACTTATAACTGGAATATAATGAACAAAATAAACTAACAAGAAAAACAGAACCAGAGACTTGTAAATATGGAATAGACTGAGAGCTGTAGGAGAGGAGGAGGGAGGGGGGGATGGTTTAAGGAAGGGGAAGGGGTTAGTCAAAGAACATGTATGAGTGACTCATGGGCATAGACAACAGAGATGGGGGATTGACTGTGGGAGTGAAGGGTGGACTGGATGGAGGGGGGCAAAAAGAAAAAAAATTGGGACAATTAGAATAAACAATAAAAAATAAAAACTAAGTAAATTAATTAATTTAAAAAAAAGAGAGAGAGAGAACCAGTCTTCCTTCTGGCCCAGGAGTACTCTCTTGACTCCTCCCAACAGTGTGCTCTATGGTGAGTCTTGTACTCTAAGCTTTTAGGCAAATGCTTGTTCCTTCATCCTTTATGCACCCATGGGCTTGCCATGGGTCAGTTATTCCTTCAACAAACTTTGAGCCTGCATCAGCTTCCAAGGTCCACCTGGGTGCTGGATGCACTCAGATGAAGAAGTTCATGCCCATGGGTCATGCATATAAGTTCTTTGGCTACTCCATTTCCTATACTGTTCTTAGCATCTCCCTGCCTTTTCTGTACTTACCACTTTGTACTTCTTAGTCCCTGCACTCCTTCCTCCATTCTCACCTTTCCTCCTCCCAAATGATAACCTTCCAAATGATCTCCATATCTATGATTCTGCTTCTGTTCTGCTTGTTTGCTTAGTTTGTTTTTTAGATTCAATTTTTGATAGTTGTGAATTTATTACCATTTTAAGGTTCATAATGTTAATCTTTTTCTTAACTAAGTTCCTTTAACATTTCATATAATAATGGCTTGGTGAAGATGAACTCCTTTAGCTTTACCTTGTCTGGGAAGCATTTTATTTGCCCTTCTATTCTAAATCATAGCTTTGTTGGATAGAGTAATCTTGGTTGTCAGTTCTTGCTTTCTATGACTTTGAATACTTCTTTCTAGTCCCTTCTTGTCTGCAAAGTTTCTTTTGAGAAATCAGCTGGTAGTCTTATGAGAACTCTTTGTAGGTAACTCTCTGCTTTTCTCTTACTGCTTTTAAGATTCTCTTTTTATCTTTAACCTTAGGCATTTTAATTATGACGTGTCTTGGTGTGGCCCTTTGTGGGTCCAAGTTGTTTGGGACTCTCTGTGCTCCCTGTACTTCTATGTCTATTTCCTTCAGCAAATTAGGGAAGTTTTCTTTCATTACTTTTTCAAATAAGTTTTCAATTTCTCGTTTCTCTTCTCCTTCTGGCAGCCCTTGAGTCAGATGTTGGTACTTTTGGAGATGTCCCAGAGTCTTCTTATACTCTTCTTGGTGGTTTTGTTTTTTTAAATTCTTGTTTTTTCATTCTGTTCTGATTGAATGTTTATTTCTTCCTTATGTTCCAAATCATTGATTTGAATACTGGCTTCCTTTCCTTCACCGTTGGTTTCCTGTGGATTTTTTTTTATTTCACTAGGTGTAACCTTAATTTCTTCCCTTATATTTTTGCCATATTCAGTGACCTCTGAACATCCTGATCATCAGTGTTTTGACCTCTACATCTGATAGGTTGGCTATCTTCATTTCACTTAGTTTTTTTACAGGGATTTTTTCTGTTCCTTTATTTGGGCCATATTTTTTTGTCTCCTCAATTTGGCATCCTTCCTTTGTTTGTTTCTGTGTATTAGGTAGAACTGTTTTGATTTCCTGTCTTAGTGCACCTGTTAAGGTGTATGGGGCAGAGCCTTAGTTATTCACCACAGTAGGGCAACCCACTTCAGCGCTTTGTGGCTCTGTGTGGGAGAAGGGGTTGGAGAGGAAACAACTCTGCTGCCTGGCTTCTGGAGGTTTGCCCAGCACTTGCCCACTTTCCAGTCACTTTACCCACTTCCTGTATGTGACTGGTGCCCTTTTAGCTGTTGTCCTGGTGGTGATTCCACCACCAGTATGTGGATTTGCGTATGCCCTAAGTCCATGTAACCCCTCCAAATGTACTCTTCCGAATAACCAGCAACCTCTTCCACTGCCCCAACTCCCACCGGATTTTATAACCAGAAGTTATGAGGCTTTCTCTTCCTGGTGCTGGGACCCTACAGGGGTTGTGTGGTCTGGTCTGGGGCTGGGATCGCTCTCTCCCAAGGTATCGTTCCCAATTTTTACCCACCACATGTGACTATGGGACTGCCCATTCCACCGTCACTGCAACCTCTCCACATCACAACACATCCTCTCCATCCTCGCTCCCCTTTTCCATGCCTCATACCCATCTGGATGAATGTGGCTTCTTTAAATCCTTGGTTGTCGGACTTCCATACAGTTCAGTTTTCTGATAGCTCTGGATTTTTTTTTTTTTTTTGAGGTTAGTTGTGATTCTTCTTGTGGTTGTGCAAGGAGGTAAAGTGTGTCTACCTATACCACCATCTTGACTGGAAGTATATCATGTGTCTTCTTCAAAAGCTATACAACGATTTCTCAGAGGCTCTTTGAATGGTTGAAAAAGTCATCAAGTTTTCGTCAACATTTTTGGGATTCAAAGACCCCAGCTAGGGAATCTCTCTTGTATAATTAAAACAAATAAATTAAAGTTCCCAACAGAAGAAAAACCTATAGTTCTGTTGCTCAGTCTCTTTCAGATCATCATCAAAATCACTCATTTGTGCTTCCTTGTGACCTCCCATGAATTTAAAGATTTTAATAGTCTGGTTAGAGACCTAAAGATGATCATTAACAAGTATTGGTGCCTTTGGAAAAGCAAAGGTCCAAAGAAGATGTTTCACTTGGATTGAGTAACGGGGTGGGTAATGGTGTCATACTAGGGTATTGCATTTGGAGACATTTTGAAAAAGCATTTACTTTTAATGTACAATCTCATATTTGAAAACAGCAGAAAAATATTGTCTTCAGAATACAAAAAACACAGAATAAATCTTTATGAGACTCGCTTGGCTGTGAGAGCTTGAAAGCGTGATTCTCATTTTGAGGACATAGTCTTCACAAAGAGGAACATTGACATTCCAGCAGAGGGAAGGTATGGGGTTTTTATCTTCATAGAAAGAGGACACAAGTTAAAAAAAAAACCAAAAAAATAAAACCTGAGCAAAATAGTTCTAAGACATAATGAAGTTTCCCAACAGAATATTTAAAAATCTGTTTCTAAAAAATTAATGTGTCTTGCTTACTGGCAAGATGAAGTGAGAGCAGGCCAGTTTGTACTATCCAGAAATGGTAATATCAAAGTCTGAACATTTCCTAAGAGTAGAATAAATCATGACAGCTACATACTTTGTCAATTCGTCAACAACTTTGAAGCCACTGAACTCTTTTGAGAGTGTAAGATTGGCTTCATGGGCAAGTTGCAAAAAAAAAAAAATGTTTTTCAAATAAAGAACATTTTGGCTTCCTTGAATTCTGCTTTTTTTTCGTAGCAATGACTCAAGTGTGTTTAACCTTAAGTCAAACCCTTCATTTTTCAAATTGCATATGCTTGTGTCATAGAAAGCTCTGGAAAGAACTCTACCAAGATCTCAAGTCCACACACGTTGAGACTTGGCCCATGAGAGCTTTCTTTGTTTTATCCCTTGGCCTATTTGCTTTACTTAACATTTGCATTCAGGAACAGAAAGGATCTCCTTTCAAAAACTGCTTTGCACCCCAGTTATTATCAACATTTAAAGCATTTTAGATAGAATCCTTGATGAAATTAAACTCTCTCCACACTGGTTTTTAATAACTATATGATTGCTCAGGTTTGGTGTTACTCTCAGTTAAAATGGAACAGAATGTGGCAGGGAGAAAAAAACAACAACACACCATTCTAGAATATTGCAATGGGGGGAAATCAACATTTTTTAAAAAGTGGTGAAAAATAGAATTAGTATGTTAGAGTTCTTTGTCCCCACCTGCTTTCCCCAGGATGTGGGGCTAACTCTCAGGAAAAACAACTCCATGCCTGAAGTTTCGCAGCAAACAATGCCTGTCCAGCAGTCTCCTGCTTACTTTTGTCTTCCTAAATCTATCCTGTGATAAACCTTGTTTCCTACACTTGACATGCCCCTCTTTCACTAGTCCCAAATCCATCAGACACATTGTGGTTGGCTCATTGTGAACAAACAGAACTGACAGTTTCCTTCCTCAGAGTAAATAGTAGTGGTACTTAGACACAGTTCAAAGGGTTTATCACCCCAATTCTTTTAGGTGGGCAAGTAGGGCCAGCTCTAACTTCTAGTTAAACTATTTTATTCCCTGCTGACATTCTCAATTTTTGCTAGTAGAAAAATACTGCATAATGACTCAACAAGTGGCCTGTTTTCATAGGTTCCGTTTTCATTGTTTTCCTCTTCACTGCAATAACCAATAACTCTCCCCTTTGTTTAATTTTATTGGTATAGATGAACACTGCATTGCATGGTTAAAGAAATGAGGTGTCCCCATGTATTCCCTAGCAGGGTATGTTCCTTGGCTTTCCCCTTGCCCTTCTAATGGTTACCATATGTTGGTTAACTGGAAGAAAGATCAAGAAATGCAGGGGACTCCTTTGGCACAATGGGACATCGAAGGTGTGTGATGTCATGCCAAGCCCTTGGAAAGGACACACTCCGGGAAAACAATGTACTACCATCAGGCAGGATTCCACGACTGCCAAGAGAGGACTAGTTCTCATGTCTCCAGAAGACAAACCATTCATATTTCCTATTGTTTCTTGAGGCACTTACTTCCTTCTGTTTATTCTAGCTTTCATAAACCAATGAGTCATGTCACTTGCTTCTGAGTCCAAGCGACTTCCCTCCTGTGGGTCATTCCAGAATGAGCCCCATCAGAGGTTTGGGCGGTAGCTTGGACAGGACTTTTGTTTTGGGTTTTGTTTATAGGTTGGAGTTTGTTTTATATGTCTTATAAGAAAGTGTCTGTGGAAAGGCCTCCAAGTGCCCCTTTTGCTTCTTTGATGGCAAACTGCTCAGAGCCACTGAACCAAATCCCCCTGCTGCTCCAGGACTCTAGCACCACATTTGGAGCATCATTAGTTGATCATTAATTTACACGCTAGGGGGATTTTTCCTAACCCAACATCCAAGATTAAATATGACCCTTAATCATCCTTTAGGTAAGAGCTGTAAACAGCCAGGAGGCAAGGTGTTCTTTCAGAAGCTTCCCAGAGAGTGTACCCCCAGGGACCCTGAGTGTCTGCCCCCTGGGTGCCTCCATTCCTAAGAGGCAGCAGGTTTGAACAAAAGACCTGTTGACAGAGTAGCTAAGGAGCTCCTAAAGATAGCGTTGCTGGTGTTACACAAAGGGGAGGTGGGCCAGGCCAACTGGCTTGGAGAGGAAAGGACCCCCAGGTGCCTGCTTTCCTCACCATTTTGCGAGGGGGATTCTTCTACAGAAAGCAGCAGGTGGAAGGAAATGAGAAAATGGACATTTTATAGGCCCCATAATGTGTGAAAAATAAGAGACTTCATGTTACTTTCCGAAAAGCATTGTTTTTGTTTGTTTTAAAGAGTATAAAGGATTGCCTCAGGTTCATATTTAACTTACCAATGATAATGCAGAATTATTAATAACCTTGTCTCCTGATGGGAATGAGTTTTGAGACAGAATTTGGAAGATGCAGAAGGAGCGAGTTCTGGCTTCGGGCCTTTCATATCAGTCCCTCACCCCTATTCTTTTTCTCCACATCCTACCCTACCTACTCCATCCATATCAAAACATTATTTGGGCAGAGATTCTGCAAAGACTTCACTGTTCTACCATCAGAAAAGTTGGGGTTTAGGCCTACTCCTGGCACTGACTTTGGGAAAACCATTTAAATTCTCTCTGTTTGATGGCCTATCTCCCCTCTGTGAAGCAGGAAACTGGTCTGCTGGGGGGACCTCAGAGGCTCCTGAGAGGCCGAGGTGTGCCGTTTCAGCTGGCCCTGAGGATGGGTGAACATTAGCTCAGGGAAGGGAGTAGGAATGAAGGAAGAGGGTGAGAAAAGTGTATTCTAGGCACAGGGCATAAGTGTAAGGCTCTGAACAGAAAAGAATGCTGAGTGTTCAAGGAGAGGAGGAAGGCCTCTGTGTCCAGAGACTGGGGGGGGATGTGGGGTGGGATGGGGAGGGGGACCAGGCAAGACTGAAGGAGACAAGGGAGACAGAAACCAGACTGGAAGCTGCTCATATGAGCATTTCAAGGATTTTGATCTTGACCCAATAATGAGGAGCCCATAAAGGGCCTTATACAGGGAGCTGGCCAAACAACAGCACAGCGTGACCTCAACCCGCTGACATCAGAAGAGACTGACCGAGGCATAGACCTGTGAATGTCATGGACTGATACATTTATTTAGTTTGCAGGGATAAATACAATATCACATATTTTTTTATTTTGCCAAAACAGGCATTCACAAAACAACAAAAAAGTCTATCACCACCAACACCACCCCCACTGCCATTATCATACTTTCATTAAAAAAAAAAAAAGAAGAAGAAGAACAAGAAGGAGATACCTTAATGAAAAAGAAAGAAAGGGCATCTTAGAATAATGGAAATAATTTAGATTTAATTTGACTTTATGAAGAAACAACACATTATTGCTACTATTATGATTCCTGTTTGGTCTTGGACCTGTGAGAACCTTTTCAAAGCCCGGCGCTTGTCAGAGTACGGGCTTAAGGGAACCATTGGTGGAGGGAAGCAGCTCTTTGGATGGTGAGGAGAAACGATAGGCTGATGTGGGTGACTTGAGGGGAGAGGAAGTGTTATGCCGGGTTTGGGGGCAGCTAGGGGTGAAGGGAAGGGTGATTGATATGAAAGTCCCTGAGAATGTTTGCAACACAGTAGATACTCAGGAAATACCCACTGAGAATTAAGTTGAGTTTGGTTACAAGAATAGCTAGTCTTTCCTAATGAACAATTTCATAACCATTGTTTAATTGAGTATCACTTCAGATGTAGCTAAGAGAGGCATTATTATTCCCATTTTATTATTCCCAAATTAGTAAATTTAAAATCGCATATGTGTTTTACATTGTGTTTCTATTAGACAGTGCTGTTCTCTAAACTGTGCTGGAAATGTTTCTTTCCTAGGATTAAGATTGTCTTTTAGGATTAACAAAATGTGTTTATATACAAGGTAGAAAAAACTGTAAGTAACACCAGTGGTGCCTTCAAATACTTAGGAGCAATGTGAGATAGCCAACCTTGCCTAACACCTTTGTCAATGAAATTGAAATAAAATGACTGTGTCTTAACTACATACAGAATTTCTCTTGCCAGTGTTTGTTGAAACAACACAGAGGAAAAGAAATGAAAAGATCACAGTGTCAAAAAGCAAAACGAAAGAACTGCAAGCTTGTCATTGTTTTAATGATACGGCTGGAAGTGGGGATGTTGGAAAAAGTGACAAATGAATTCTGTGTCTTTTAAGGTAGGAGAGTTAATTGATACTTTTTTTCTAATTAATTCTCAATGTTCCAGATAGTGACTAGAAATTTTACATTTCTTTGGTGACCTTTGTATTTGATCCATAACAAATTACTTTGTCAAATAAAAAAAATGAAGTTGACATATGCATTAGTCCCCATATCTAATTTATCATGGCGTTGCAATAAGTAACCTACCCATTTAATGATTTATCCATTAAGAAAGCTCAATAAACTCCATGTACAATAAAAATTCTTTTTACATAATACCCATATTTAGAAACATTCCCCTCTCCTGTTCCCTGTTCCCCTGTGAGCCTTAGGTGAGGCTAACCCCTCAGGGAACAGACGAGACCCCCCCTTACCACATACACACACACCTTAGCTCCTCAGAGCTCAGCCCTAGGCCTGGGAAGCCCCTCAGGGGACAGCATGTGTCCCCTCTAGCTGTCCAACTGAAATGTGGCAGTGAATTAGGTGAGAAGGGGGCTCGTTCTCTGGCTGGTCTGTTTCTCCTTCTGCCCTGGCCCTCACAGCTACTCAGCTGCCTCCCGGTCCTCCTGCTGGATCATTGGTAGTGCTGCAGGCTTTCCAGGTGGGTGGTCTGCTGGGCATCACGGGCCTTCTCAGCCTGCTGCTGGGGAGTGTGGCCCTGCTGGCCTGTCTTCATAGGTAAGGCTCCAGCCCCTACACTGCAGTGGCAGATGGGGTTGGGCGGTCAGGCTCAGCTGATGCCCGAGTAACTCCGGGGGCAGGATACACACTGTCTTGTCTTGTGCAGCCTCAATCACATAGCAGAGCTGTTCCTGAGCTTGGTGGATGCTGTAGGAGTGGCTGGCAGTGGTGGCATCCAGGAAGAACCACTTGGGGGACAGTTTCTGACATGTTGGGAGCTTGGCTCTGGCACCTTTAAGCTCCTACTGGAGCCTCTTGGTGTGGGCATGGGGCTGCAGGGGAGCTAGAGGTGGCTGTCTCCTGGGACCACATGGCGCCAGCTGGCACAGAAGTCTCGTTGAGCGGCCTCCTCATCATAACAAAGGGTCTCGCGGGTGCTAACTCTGCTCACCTGGGTCCATAGCTGCTCAGGGACCGGCTGCTGGTTGCTGTGCAGGGCCGGAAGGGTGGCACCCCACCACTTGGCCATCTGCTCCCCAGTGTCCGGGTTGTACGGGGTGATGCAAATACATGAGGTTGTGAGCTTGCAGGGCTCACCATCCCCCTGCACTGGATAGTTTTACACTTGGTGAGCACCACCTAGAAGCCCTGCGTCAGCTTCTCACGTGCGCCCAGAGGCAGTGCTGCCCAGGATGTACGTCACGGTGAAGCCAATGACCTCAAGGTAGCCATCAAGGGCCACTGGGGCTGAAAGCCCGGCGTTGATCAGGGTGGCTCCAGGCATGCTGCTTGTGCAGTACCTGGGGATGTTCAGGACAACAACGCACTGGGGTTTCAGTGTGAAACATCAGATTCTTCTGAGAGACCCTACCTGGGCAAAGAACAAGTGCACAGATCCTCACCTTGTTTTGAATGTACAGACAGAGCCTGGTAAGGAGCCAAAGGGTTTTTAAACCAACTTTTTGATGGAATTTTGAAATCCTAAGGAATTTTAACTAAAATGAACATTTTAACTTCCTTGCTAACCTCTTTATGTAAAGTAGTATAGATTATAGCCACAATCAGTAAGTGTTTCTAAAGGATCTTTACCCCACCCAACAAAGCACCCCCATGTACCTCTCCTGGTCACCACTGCTGATCTTCTGAACGGCGTTAGTAATTGGCTTTTATCTCTGCCAAGTCAAGGCTCTTTACAGCAGGGCCCATGGAGCTCCTGATCTGCATTCTCATACCACCAGGCAAGTTGTGAGCTGAAAGAGCAGTCAAATGTCACAGTGAACTAAAACGGTAAATGTCACCCACCCACACCATGCCACTTGAGCTAACTTCCTTGTGGTCATCTCTGCTGCTAAATCGAGCGGGCTCTTTCCACTGTCTTACTTGGCCTTCCTCCTGCATTTGACACTCTTTACCTCTTCTTTGAAACCTTTTCTCTCCCCTCCAGATGCTCCATCTCTGTCTCTGTAACCTCTCCTTCCACCTACGGCCCCTATATGTTGGTGTTTCCCATGTCCTAACCTTGCCCTTCTTCTTATAGTGCACACTTCCCTTTGAGCAGACATGCCCTCACCCTACTTTTAGCTTGGCTTGCCCTCCTGAGTTCCAGAGGAAGCTATATGACTGTCCACTGGATATCTGTACTGTCATATATTCTAGGACTCCAAATTCAATAGTCATACTGAATTCCTTCAATTCCTTCCCTCTTGTTTTTCAACTTCTATTCCTTCCTTGGTGACCTGTGTCATAACCCACCCATTGTCCAAGCAGGAACCTTGGAGTCGTTCTTGACTTCTCCATTACTTTCCACAAGCATTCAGTTAGCAAGTCCTGCTAATTCCGATCCCTTCAAAATCCCTACATTAGAAAGCAGGTAAACAGTATTTAGAAAAATCCTAAAGGAATTGACTTGTATTATTCTCACTCAGAGAATTAAATTATGGTGTATATTATACTTCTTAAGTAAAAATGAAGCATTTTCATGCAGGCAACTCGAATTTACCCTGATCCCTCACCTCCCACCTCCAGTCTCTTTGCATTGTCATCAGAATGGAGTTTATGAAACTGAAATTTGATTATATCATTTCACTGTTTAAATTTTTATTATATTCAGGAAATAACCCATACTCCTTAGCAGGTCCTTCATGAGCCGACCAGGCTTTGCTTGCCAACCTCTTTGGCCTTATCCACAATGATTCAAATCCTCCTTGCCAGCCCTGGGCATCATCTTGTCTTTAGCTCCCATCTTTCTCTTGTCTCTGTGCTTTCGACATGCCTCCCGCTTACGGCCCCAGCGCTGGCACGAATAACTCCTGCTCATCCTTTAAAATTCGGCTCAGGAGCCCTTGTCTTTGGGAGGTCTTCTCTGCCTCTCTTGCCTTGATTTTAGTACTTCTGTCCTTCCTGTGTGTTTCTCATGCATTCTACGCACACACCTACCAGATTTTTGTTTCGATCAATGATAAATATTTGTTTGCTTCTCAGGCTCTTCAATCCATGAACCCACTGAGAAATCTTTGTATCTTCAGTACCACCATGGCAGCACAAAATACACAATAAGTGGACAATAAACGTTTATGGAGGGAGTCAGTGGTGGCCAGCCTACAGGCATTTACAGTGCATGGAAATGGAGTGGAGAAAGGAGAAGAGAGCTGAGAAAAATAACCAAATTATCCCTTTTGCACTACTTAGGACTTTGGGAAAGGCTCTTCATTTTATTCTGTAAAATTCCTCCAAATCACTGTCCTGGGTTCTACAATGTCTAGAGGATAGTTAAGGGGAATTACATGGTTTGAGGAATCATCCTGTATTTCTCAGGGTGGAATAAAGGTCCAGTTATCTCTGGGATTCTGGAAGTTCATTCTGGGCTGATATCTGTTTCTCAGCTCTGTCCTGATATAACCCACTTCCCCCAGGACTCACTGATGATCAACCTGGGACTAAGGTTTAGGAAAGCACAGATCTATTCAACTGCCATTCTCTAGATCTTTCTAGATTCAGATCTAGTCTGTGCTAGTGTGCGTGTGTGTGTGTGTGCACATGTGTGTGTTTCTGTGGAGAGAGAACAGGGAGACGAATGTTTGAGAGAGAGAGAGAGTGAGAGAGAGAGAGAGAGGGAGAAGGGGGAAGAGAGGGCAGGGAGAAGATAGAGAGGAGGGAGGGACAGAGTTAGAGAGACAGTTTAATTCTCCTTCTCTCTCTCCTTCGCTCTAGTTCCCACCTGTTGAGTGCTAGTTAAATTCCAGACATTCCCTAAATGTTTATATGAATCCCATTGTTATTCAGTATTAATCATATTTATTATACATATCTAATCCTTATGAAAGTTATAAATTGAGGTTTAGAATACTGAAGTAGTTTACTTGATCATACAGCTAGTAAATTGCAGAGCTGGATTAAAATTCAGGTACTTCTGACTCTAAACAGGTCTTCTTAACTTGTATGAACTTTTAGGTTAAACTGCTTGTAAAAATCCAATTTGAAAATAATTGCTTTGTGGATTCCATTTTGTTTTCTTTTTTCCTTTTACCTGGAAATGGATAGTGCAAGCAATGTGTGATGTATTATCACAGAATAAATCAATGCCATGTGAGGTTTCATATAAGGAATCTGAATGCAGCCTTAAGCTGGGACTGACTTACTCTGGTCAATAAACTCTAAGAGAATATAGACCACGTACTATTTTATTTTATTTCCTTTTATTTTCTTTTATATTTTTGCTCCGAACTAAATCTGATTAAAAATGTTGACTTCAACAGAAGTTCTGTGTTATTAATTCATAACTAAAGTGATCACATTTTCTTGTTCTTTTTATCTTGACAAGGTGGCCTTACAGAAATTTGCTTTTGGAGGGAATGACCACCGGTCAAAAAATGAGTCTGGGCCTGCTTTGTTACCTGGGCGCGTGAGGTGAGCCAGGAGAGCCCGGGACAAGCTGCAGAGCAGAGGCGATGGGGAAAGAAGCCTGGTCAAAGGGATCTAGGGCGGGTCGCTTTGCTGAAGCTGGAGCTCCTTTGACTGGGATTGTCGAGGTAAATTCCAGTGTTGCCGGAATAATTACAGGGCTGCTGAGCCATCTAGTCTCATCAGGAAAATGTATGCATTTTGCTCCACAGTCTTGGGGGCAGTGAACAACTTCTCTCTGTTGTGCAGCTTTAGGCCTTTGGTTAGAGGTAAATAACTTGTTTAGCTAATGTTAAAAAAAAGGAAAAAGAAAAAAAGAATGGTCTAAAGACTTTCTGAATGACTAAGCTGTTTGCTAGAGGTAAGAGGAAGATGAAAAATTCCCGGTCATCTCTGCAAATTTGTTTTGGTTTCTTTTGAATTTTGAGTGACTGGAATCTCTGACTATAAACATATTTTGTTATGTAAATGAGTCATCAGCCCCCTACCCCAAGTGCCCTTCCAATCCCCTTCAAAATTCCTAAATCAGAGAGCAGTAAACAGTAGTTAGAAAATGCCTAAAGGAACTGATTGCCTTGTGTTACTCTCCTTCAGAGGGCTAAATTATGGTATATGTTACAATTTTTGAGTAAAAAATGAGACATTTTTACACATGAGTGTTTGGGGAAGGCTTTGAATTTTTTTGTTTGCATACTTGAATCAACACTTACTGACGGAATGCTGGATGCTCTTTTACCTGAGTGAGGGGGCATGCTAGCTTCTGAGAGGGAAAAAAAAGAATCACAAAGACCTGTGGCCCTCCCTCCGGAGGTTTTCAGACTTTGAGGAGCCAAGCTGTTTGCCTCAGTGGACTGGGGGCCACTCAAAGCCTAGGTATGTGTTTATGAAGTTTTGTCTTCCCAGCGCCTGAGGCGCCTGGTACCTGTCATGCATTTCAATATACAGTGAGTGATTGAATGAGTGGCATACTCAGTAGCAGAGTAATAGTCTATGGTAAGTGCCAAGGGAGACATGACTTCCGAAGGTGCTCTGGAAGAAGGAAGTAACACCTGTGGGGTGATCAGAGGCTTCCCAGAGTATTTGAGCTAGTTCTTGTCGGAGGAAAAGATTTAAAAGAGTGACAAGAAAATGACCCCTGGGGATGGGGAAATGAGCTGGAGGGGGTGTGTGCTGGAGAGAGGGGGGTTAAAAAAAATTAGAACCACACCAAATAGTAAGTACCACTTAGTTTAGGAGCATTGTAATTATTATTTTTTTCTTTCTGTTGGAGGTCAACAGTGGGATGAGACCAATTAACCTTGCAATCCTTATTTACCACTTGGAGCTTGTTCTAGGTCTGACCAAACTCTTAATTTTAGTCTGAAGGGTACAGAGAACATGCATGATTAAATGGAGGTCATGGACATTACTAGAGAGAATACTGTGGGGTGTGAAAGGCAACATCTTTGCCTTGAAGGATGGTGTGTCCATTCCTTTGAAGTCTTTTTTAAGCATATTTAAACTAAATACATAAGCATATTCTATTCTGCTTGACTTCTTGTTGTTTGTTTGTTGGTATTGAATGGTTGAGTCAGTTGAGTTCATTTTGGTCAGTGTCTGCAATGGGATGTGGGTATTTTCCATATCCTTACATTGTGAACCTGCCTTGGAGCAGTATTTGCCTCCCCAGTAATATGTGTGAATTTGCAACATGGACAGAAGTAATGTAAAGGCCAAATCCATCTCTCCTTAGTGCCCAGGTAACTCAACAGATGATACCAGGAGCTCTTGGACTTCCAAAAAGTACTGCCAGTGGGCCTCATCATCCTCTCCCTCTCACCAATAAAGAAGCTATTTTAAGAATAAAATAAAATAGAGAAATGCAAATGACAAACCATAATCAGAATGAAGAAGTTCAAAGTGAATCCCTGCTTCCAAGGACCTTATAATTAATTGGAGATCCAGTATACCTCATCTATAGAAGGGAGAAAAAAAAATCCATATTTCTAATGGAGCAATATACAGATATATACAATCCAACAAGATGCATATGAAGTATGTAGTTTCTGAAGGAACACAGAGCAAAGGAGATCACATGTGTGCTTAAGAGAAACACATCCTAGACAGAAAATGACTTGAGTAGATGAAATTTTGTCACTATGTTTGGAGGCCAAAAGATTCTGACTCAGAGTGGAAAATGAATAATTTTTGTATGAGTGAGGATAAGAAACAGACACATAACCAGATAGGGCCTTGAGCTACAGGGAGGGCAGGAAGTAGGCTGTATTTTTGCTCTGCATAACCTCCTGTGCAGAAACACAGAAGGATTTGCATGAAGCTTTTCTTTTCCACTTTGTTAGCCACATTCAGTAATGTTAGATGAATCAGTCATGCCAACCTTTAAAAGTTAGGGAGAAAAAGATTTGAAGAGAGAACGGAGGTATTTCTAAGCTCCACTGAAGCTTGCTGGATCAGAACAGCTTCACTGATAATAGTATTTCTTATTTAGCTTCCTTGACATTTGCCAGTGGGCTCAGAGAATTTTATAGGCACTATCTCATTAATTCTTTCAACATCTTAGTGACACAGGTAGTACCAAAGGTGACCTGTTACCACCTTATGGATTAGGAAGTGACCAAGTGACTTTTCAGAAAATGATTATGAATTCGGGCTGTTTCAAGAAAGGAACCAAAGGTTTTTGAGTCTATTTCTAGAGTCTTCACGCTGAACTCTCATCTCCTCTTCATGGCTCTTTGATCAGATGTTTGAAACACCGAAAAGAAAGATAATAGGCACATTTTTGACAGGTTATGATCTTCCTAGGGTTTCAGCACTGGGCTTACTTTTTATCCATGAATAGTTAAATGGAAACTCTCTAAACTTCAGAAATCAGCTATATCATTCTAAGATCCCAATTTCCTTAAGCAAATCTTTTTGTGAATTTCTGCATCCAGTTTCACATTTTCATAGAAGGCTTTTTCTTTCCAATACCACCCTATTCTACCTTTTTGACTGTATTGTGAGCCCCAGAGGTGCAGAGATTGTAGGGCTTTTACTTCTTTTGTCTCCTAGTACACAGCACCTTGTCTTTCAGTAAAATGCAACAGGTGACGTGCTTGTTTACAAGGTGAAAGAGCTGCAGAGGCCCCTGAGTCAGCGTTAAGTCACTTCACTCTTTTTAATTCTGTCCCAGCAAAGGCTTGTGGATATAGGTTGAGAATAGGTCATTGTCCCCTTGATTGCTATGATAGCTTAGGTGAATTCTGGGGGGCCTATCCTTAGAGTTTAAAAAGTTAGAAGTTTAGGCCTCTTTCAAGATGGGTACAATTTCTGATTGGAACGGAGACACCCTGGGTCCCACCAAATTGGTTCTATAATGGATATGAGTTCAGACTGAGTATCCAAAGTTTCTGTAGATTCCCTTTCCTCATCCCTCCCAGCCCCCGCCCCTGACCCTGATCTACAACAGACTGTCTAACAGTCAGCCAGCAAGTTTGCATTCACCAATGACCACCTGTCACTCTGGAAGTAGCTAGCACCTCTTGGTTTTCCTGACTGTTAATGGCTAAGAACTTTGGTCTTTCTCTGGTCTTGCTAGAGTACAGACTGTAGTTATGAGAAATAAAATGAACTTTTCCCTATAAAATCAGCGGGCAGAGAATCCATTTTAGATGCTCTGCTTATAAGACACGTGACCCTTGGCTCTGTTAGACCCTTAGGAACCTCAAGCCCTTGGGTCTTCCTTCTCCATCCAGGAGGGAGGACAGCTGCACTCCATCCAAGGGCCATAAACGGGTGGGGGTGGGGGCAGAAAGAGGGAGTGGGGAAGCTGGCTTTCAGGGGTTCCTCCGGGCTTTGGCCTTGGGCATTTCCCTCTTTCCTTGTCTATCCCTGCCCATTAAAGGACATTCCAACTCAATTTATTTTCTGGGCCAGAGATTCTGAACTTTTGGTGAGCAGTAAAATTAATTTAAATAAGGGAAAAAAAAATGGGACAGGGGAAGCACTCCCTATTTTTTAATTTTTGAATACTCCCGAGGAAACTTCCAAAGCTTTAAAGAAACACCAGTGATATTAAAATGCAGAGGAAGACTTGCTCTCTCTCTTTCTTTTTTTTCTTTTTTCCATTGGGCATGCGGAATTCAAATTTCTTTCTGGAGAATGGAAAGGTTGGTTGGTCTCAGCTGTCCCTCCAGGAAACGTAATTAAATTCTACAAGGCAGTTTTTTTCCATTTGGTCAGGCAGTTTCATTTGTGGGTTTGTAATGGAGGGACTGGCCTATAGGAATATGGGTCCTAGAAAAAACTTCTGCTCATTTAAAGTTAAAAACTTTTTAAAAATTATATTCTTTTAAAAAAAAAAACCTGTGATATTGTCTCCCCCACCCCCAATGTATGTTTCAAACTTTTAATTTTACGTTGAAATTTACCTTTTGAACTGCATTTGTTTCCCTCAGCTACCTGTGGTTTGTACTAGTTTTGTGGCTGGGATGTCACTCTGGTCACCTTGGCGATGTGACATATTTGCACAAAATAAAACAACCCCCTGACTTGCCTTTGCACCTTGTTAGAAAAAGATTAACTTAGTATATACTTGTCAAAACTAGAAATCCATTCTTTTTTCCATCCTGCCAACAGGGAATGAATTGTTCTGTCCAGGTTTGCAGTCCTCAAAGTAACAGCAATGACTTGTCTAAATTACTTTGTGCTAATCTAATTAAATGATGCCCCTCCCTTCCTCCATCTACCCCCAAGCTGTTGTTCCCATCCAAGCTCAGCAAGAATGAGAATTGTCTTTCTCATCTCATTCCTGAGGACAAACAATGGCGTGATCAAGAGCAGAAATACTGGAGTCAGAATGACTCTCCAACTGTGTGACTAGACTCACTATTTAACTTCTCTGAGTCTCTGTTTCTTCTTCTGTAAAACGGGGCGATAGTAGGACCTATGACATAGGACCATTGGAAAGGTTAAATGAGATGCAATGTATAGGCTTAGTACAATGCCTGGTACACAGTAATCATAGTTTTTATTGTTATTATTTTTAATATCAATCTGAATAACATCAGTCCCAAGAGATACTTCCTGAAAAAAGAAAGCCATGACCAACTAGGGTGGTGAAATGGTATGTATTGATCTACCTATTGGTGAGTCACAATGTCATTAACATAATAAAGGTTCTGAGAAGAAAAGTTAAGAAACCTGTTAATTTTATTTAATCTAATTTTTACACAAAATATTTGTATATGGAAACCCTCTTTTCTACCCAACAATGTTTCTTGGAACACACTTGGCGAAATCCTGAACCAGTATGATTTTTAACTCCCGCCCCCACTCCCAATAATTACAGAGTTGGTACTAATCCTCTGTAGAATTGATTACATAGGTATGTAATAGAATAGTTCCACAATTTACACAAAAGCATGTCAACCGACGAAACACAAGGGAGCATGCCCTGAAGACCACCTGAGGATATGATGTGCTAATTGGTCCAAAATGCTTTAACCCTTCTTTTTTCTTCTTCCTTGTAAAATTTATCAGTTTATTTTAAATTAGATATACCTGAAGCAAATATACAATTTTTGCCCAATTTTGGTACATTGATATGATCCATATCCATGTCTTGTTCTCTGGAAATAAAAATGTAAAGTGTAGAAATGAGCGACTCTTCCTGGAGGATTCAGAGGTGTGTAGATGGCCAAAGCCAATGAAGCCAAAAAAATATGTGGACCTCATTAGTCCTGTGCACTGACCAAGGGAAAATGCTACAAAGCATTATAGCTATTATATAATAATGGGTTCACTGTTCCCTGTGGGTCAAGCATTCTGAAGTGACAGACATGGTATGTAGAGGCGGAAACACTGGCACCTTTCTGTTGTATTAGTTTTTAAATCCAGTTTCTTGAAGCCAATGGGATCAAGACTAAGAATTGCAGAAATAATGGAAAAGCCTTTTTCTGCACCTGGAAAGGTTTAGGACAAAGGCTGTGAAGTGAGCTCCGCACCAGAATTAGGTCCCAGAGCGAGTGCGCGGACAGAATGGGATCAGGCTGTGCTTCAGAACGAGGGGCTGGGCACGGAATGTGACTGTGTGTGTCCATGGAAAGGCGCTTCCCCAAGGGGACGGCTGACCCAGGCTCTGGCTCCGAGTCACTGAGGAGCAAAGCGTACACTCTAGTTTTGGTGACATAGGATTTCTGGTCCTGACTGCAAATGTGTGGCATTGTCTTTATCACCACTCTTGAAAATCTGTATTAGGATCACGACCTGATCTTAAATTTAGGTTATGGTCACTCAACCCCCAGGAAAGGGCCTGGAAAGCCAGTCTTGCCAATCACAAGCTGTGTGGCCTTGGGCGTTTATTTCTTCTTTGAGATTCATTTTACATATTTATAACATGATGGCTTGGAATAAATCATTTCTATATTTTCTTCTAGAACCAAGAATTTGGTATTGTATGACTTGAGCAAGGCATTAGATTATTACTTTAGTTTCAGGAATTGTTGCTATTTGGTAAGTACTCACTGTTTTTTCTGAGGTGACTTTAAGTTTCCAGTATGGCATGTGTTAATTTGGAGCTCAGAGCCCCACTCCTAACCATGATCACTGCAGCTAACTGACTCGGTGATTTTTAACAATTTATGCCCAAAGTCGCTAGAGTAAATAGTCCTTGTTTAATCAATAGCACAGTTAGTAGTAAAAATGTCAACAGTTTAACAGCTCACCAGGTACTTTTTCTAAGCTGCCCAAAAGGCAGACACGGCCAAATGCTATCAATTTAGATCTTCCATCTAAATCCAGTATTTGCCCCCAATCCCAGTGTTAGAACAGGGCATGTGTTTGCTTCTGTCTGGAGGAGACAGGTGGGAGGATGCAATCTTTTGTCAAAAGGAGGCCAAATCTTGGGAGATAATATAGAAGCGTTATTTCTTTTTTTTTCTTTCCCTGCGATGTTCTGTTTGTTTTGCAGTCCTGCATATGAATGGCCAGGAAAGGCTCCTGAAGGTGAAGACTGTGTTTCTCCAAGGGAGACCAAGTTTACAAACAGAATCCTTAGGACAAAACAGACATTCTGGAGCCCTTGTGTGTGTGCGTGTGTGTGTGGGGGCGGGTGGGTGTCTGGGAATTCTATTTGAAGATCACCTTGGCCCTAAGAGGTGATTGCCTCTAGATGTTTGTCTCAATGCAAGAATGGGAATTTCTTATCGTTGCTCTAATTGTAATAATTGAGTGAAATATTTTACCTCCTGGGCCCTAAAACCTGGGTTCTTTATGAAAGATGGTTTTAAAGGGTGTGAGGCTCAAAGATGAGCTAGAGATAAGTAGGCATTTACTTGAGGACTTACACAATTTAAAAAAACACTGACATATAATTGACATACAACATTATATTAGTTTTCAGTGTACAACATAATGATTTGCTATTTGTATATATTGTGAAATGATAACCACAAGTCTAGTTAACATCCAACTTTTTTTAAGCCATGCCTTCCAAGATTTTAAGAAAGTTATTCTCATTAGAAAAGTCAAATATGTTGAACTTTGTCATATCCTTCAGAAAAGTTGGAGTTAGAATACATGAATAAAGGAATTAATGAATAAAGGTATAGATGTTATGGACGGACAAATATCTGTGACATGGGCTCTGTCTTGTAAACTGTGGTCCACAACCACAAATCCTGAGTGGCTGCTTTTTTGTTGAATGTCTTTACTGTAACATTTGACCCATTTCTACTATATTCGCACAGTTGATTATGGTGCTTTAACCTCTGATCACCCCAGGGTGATCAAGGATCACCTACTTCCCCAATTTTCAGAATAATGTTTGTAAAACACAAATCAAAATGGATCAGAAGAGACATGAGTGGAGCATGTTTTATTTCTCTCAGGTTTTCTATCATGACTTTTCTTAGGTCCTGGCCTGATTTTCTGGAATCCCCCGGTCATGTAGTTTAGTAAATTTTATCATGATTGTATTCAGAAGATTTCTTTTGCACTACAGACTCTATTCTTCTCCAAATAGGAGTGTTCAACTAATTACCAGTGGAGAAGCAGAATTTCAGTGGAGAGTAAAATTTATTCCATAGCTGTTTGGAAATTCTTATTTGATTCTGGAAATGACTCCTGTGAGTCTTATAGCATGAAAGACACAGAGAAAAAAAACAAACATCTCCTAAATGGGATTGTGTACTCAAGATACGTACATGTATTAAAAGAGGATGTGATCTAAATGGTAGACTAAAGCTTTTGGAGGGCTGGACTTAGACCCCATAATAGGTGCTCAGTTAATACTTTTTATTAATTTTATTAATTAATTTTTAATTAATTAATTTTTGGAGAGAAGGGAAGGGAGGGGGAAAGAGAGGGAAAGAAACATCGATGTGCAAAAGATATGTCAGTCAGTTGCCTCTTACATGTCCCCAACTGGGGACCTGGCCTGCAGCCCAGGCATGTGCCCCGACTGGGAATTGAACTGACCGGCAACTTTTTGGTTCGCAGGGCAGCACTTGATCCACTGAGATGCACCAGCCAGGACTCATTTAACACTTTTTGTATAAATAGATGAATGATAAAGTTTAGATAACTCCTTTCTTTGGGCTTATAACAGCTTGTCTAGAGTTCCCTGCTCTTCATATTGCTACAGTGCAGTGGTGGAAATCAGCAATATGCTATATCTGAATATACAATTAAAATTTGTGAAAAGCCCTCTGAAGAAGAAGAATAAGGTGTGTGAGAGAAAATAATAGGGCATGGAGGTGTAGGGATATACCTCACATTTAGATATTCAACAGAAGTCACTGAAGAAGTTGCATTTTACCTGAAATCTCAAGAACAAGGGAGAGCAAAGCAAGGAGAAGACAATGTGTATTCCATGCATTAGTACTGTGTATCTATGAAGGGAGGATGGAGATAGGAAAGAGTTTGGGGCATCTGGGGAGCTGAAAGGGAACAAGTGTGGCTGGACCCCGAAATACAAGGGGTATGGCCAGGGGATGTTGCAAAATGAGGCTGAAGAAGCAAAGCAGGGCTTCCAGGAGGGGCCTCCTGGGCCACATAAATGAGTGAAAATTTTATTTTAAGTGCAATGGGAAGTCATGGAGGGTTTTGCATTGGTGGTCAACCCCATGTAATTCATATTAAAATTATTTAAAAACTACTCCTTGGCTGCTGTGTGGAGAATGAATTGGAGATGAGCAAGAATAGGACAAGGAAGACCACACAGGAGACTGGCAGAGTACCTCTTCCCGGGTTTCTCATGTAAGTAATGAATGAGCCTGGCGCCGTTACTGAGGGGCGGGAAAACAGTGATGGGACGTCGGAGGGAAGATCTGAGATCTGAGCTGGAGCACAGGCCCTGTGACTGATTCTTTGTAGATTCTTAGACAAATTCCTTACATGAGTAACTTGATTGGAACTCAGTTTTAGAATAAAAACTCTAAACCCAATTCTGGGTTGCATGGAGATTAAATTGCATAGATTTATATAAAGAAATTCAGACATTGCCTTCCAAAGCAGCTGCTTCTGTTCTTCTTTTACGTCAGGAGACCTTTCTCCCCTTATCCATCTGTTAAACTCCTACCTCTCCTTTGTAGCTTGCCCACTGCACACTCAGTGATGCCTTCTCTAATCACTGAATATTTAAAGATGTCCCTGAGTTTCTCCCAGCACTGGTATAATTAAGGGATTTTTAAAATTCACTTTGTTGATTTTTTTGGTGTTGATTTTACAACCTAAATTGTATTTACTACTTATAGGGCCTTGTTTAGAAATTATTGCAGTGAAAAACTATTGCTAATTTATTCCTATAAATTAAAGTTTATAAACACTAAATATTGGTAAATTTTGTTCATGTACATGTTCTTATGTCCATGATTATTCAGAGGAGAAATTGTTTTGCTGTGCACATTATTATTTTATACATTCTTATAAAGGTTTAAACATTATTTTGAAGGTCTATGATACAATTATTTTTAGGAAAAATGCTCTCTTACTCTTCTTCCAACATTTGTTTAAAAAGAATGCTTGGATTAAGATAAGAAAGAGGATCTTAGATAGCAGCAAGGAAGGACCTAGAAACTGACAGTTTATAATCATGGCTCTTACTAGACTCTCCATTGTTGTCTTAAATATCCTTCAATGACTACCTCAAGTTCTATATTCCTCACAAAGCCTTCTAGTTTGGTGGTAAATATTCCACCAAAATCTGTTGTGTCATAGCGTTATGTCTGGGAATGTGGTTGCAAGTAAAAAGTTGTATTTTCCAGGTGCCACTGAGGGTCATGTGACTAAGTTCTGGTCATCAGAATCTAACAAGTGATGTCTGCCAGTATCTGGCTTAAGCCTTACAATATTGCCCATGTGCTATTCCTTCTCTTCCTCCTTTGAACTGGGGCACTGATGAGCTGATAACAAGCTTTGACCATACAGATGAAAAAAGTCCCGTCCAGGATTGCTGAGCAACAATACATTGAATGGAAGGAACTTGGGTCCACGAAGGACCACGTAACAGCAGAAGAGTCTGCCTACTTGCTCTGGGCTATTACCTGTGTCGTGGGCTCTGGCAGTGCTGTGACAGACATTGTGGTCTGGAAAGATTTGTCATGATAGTTTAGCCTTTTACAGTCCATGTTCTAGCCTCAGTTTCAATCAATGTTTGCTTCTACTGAACTTCCATAGTGTTTCCTGTTTGAACCTTACTTAGTTCTTTTTGTGGTTAGGCAGCATGTTAAGGGAACACTTAGTATCCCCTAATAATAATTCATTACATTTCCATATTGTTTGATAGTTTACAGGGTTTTATTTTTACATTTCTTTGTGCATTTAATATTCACAAAAATAATGAGATATTGGAATTCATTGATCTAGTCAACGTTTGTTGAATGTCTTTTGTGTGCCATGCAATAGTCTGGGTTTGCAGGCAACTCTTGAGGCTAGGCTTCTGTCTTGGGAGTGATTTCACTTAAGGACAAATCGGAAAGAGAAATAGGGGTCTCAGGTAAAATATTGTTATCATTTTTTTTTCATCTACTGTCTATGATCCAGGAAATCAAACAACGTACCCAAAGTTGCACAGCTTGTTAATGCTGTATCCATCGGACCAGCACTACACAGCTCAAACAGTAAACTATTTAAAATTTCTAAAGGTTTATAAAATGTATTTATAAAACACTTCAGATAATAATATTTTTTGCTTTCATATTTTCATCCATTTTTTTTGAAACAGTGAGGCAAAGAACAAAATCATATTGATCACATCAAGTGAGGTTGTAATTCAGTCTGTCAACACTGAGTTTATTAAATTCTTAGAGGATGGGGAAGTAAGTGGTTTTGGTAGTAAAGTGTTGTAGACTAGTAAAAACTTGAGCCAGACTGGAAACAACCCCTTAGCAATAGTTGAATTACATTGTTTCTTAGATACTTAATATAGGACTTTTTACGACTCCAAGGCTGATGGATGATTTGATTTCTTCCCAGGTCACCTTGCTAATACAGAGAAGCAGAAGCATGATGACAGGCAGCGATGGTAATAACAAAATAAAATATATGACAGAAGAGGAAGAATTACTAGAGAAAAATGATGGCGTGTGGACAGGAGGAAGAAAAGAATATGTTGGGGTCCTGAGGAGGGGTGAAGAGAATAATTAAATTAGCCCGAAGCTTGTGAGAAAATGGGGAGAAAAAGGAGAGAGTAAAAAAGGAAAAGAGCTAGTGAGACTAGGTTTAGCAAAATAAAATGGCATGGAAAGTAGAGAATAAAATGAGAGATGCCTTTGGGCCTAGGCACTTCATTAGCAGTAATTTGAAAATACAAGGATATTGTAATATTGATCTTTAAAAGACAGAGAATTTATTCCAGAAATGTTTATCGAACTCTGATTGTGTGCAAAACCCTGGAAACCGAATGATGATGAAAAGAAAGCTTAGGTAAACCCCACCTTATGGCTTACAGTTGAGGAGATAAGCGTGTGGTAACAAACCTACGAGCTTTCTGTGCTCTCTTGCCTTGAGTGAAGAGCGGCTCTGAAGAAGCTGCTGCTGTTTCCCCACTGTAGGGACTCGAATAGATTCAGCGTTAAAGGATTAAAGGCTGGACACCATAGGGTTTTTTAGGCTTTGTTTCCAATTTCTCTTATATTTTAATTGCCTGCTGAAGAAGGTACTACAGTGGCCCTCATAGCCGGGTTTGAGATAGGGGAAATGAAGTCATGTGTTTATCTCTGTCCACTCAGTACAGAAGAGCTTTTTAGCTTAAGGTTTTTGCTTGAATCCTGTCTAGAAAGTGGCCCCCGGATCATCTATGGTTTCAGTTGGTTTTGAAGTGTTGTTGACAGAACTCAGGCTGGAGGGTTTGCACTGTAACTGTACCTGTTTTTCTACATCTCTGTTTGACCCTGGGTTGACCTCTGCTTACCTCATACTTGCTAAAAAGAAACATATCTAATACCATCTACCTCTGTGCTAATAGCAAGAGAAAACAAACAGCGGAAAGACCCTCTACAAGCAGATGACCTGCTATTAGCTGTGAGAACCACATAGCTAGAAAGGCTTGTCACCAGTAGAGAGGATACAGTATTTGGGTTCCTGGGTTTAGAATATTGTTTGGGGCAGAGTTCTAGTCTTGACTGGCTATAGTTTGACATATGTGATATGTTTAATGGATAAATAAAGTTAGATGTAATTTTTTAGCCTGTGATTTAATATCAAACCATAATTTCCCTGTCTATCTAGGATTAATGACCTCAACTAGATAGTTAGGTCAAGTCGTTAGAGTTTTCAGGGATATCCTCAGTTCAGAATTTCATCTTCCCCTCGGAGTGACTTCCCTTCGTCTCTACCTCCATCTTTCTTCCTTCAGATTGAAATAAGCTCCTCAAAAATCACCCAACAGTGCTTGGTTGTTCTAGGAATGGGATTTTCGAATACCTCTGTGAATGAAGTTAAAATACAATTTGTGTGCCAGTGAAATATCAAGCACCCAGTATATTTTTGGAAAGTATTTCCTTGTCTCCCACTTCTACAGGTACCGCTGGCTTTAGTTGGAGTGAAAAAGAGATAAAGAAACAACCTCAAGTTTAGGAAGTAATACCTATTTTAATTTATGTAATTGTTTTAATGTATATGTCATACAGGAATTAACTGGCAAAGTGACCGAGTTTAAAGAAAATAGTTTTAGGTCTCGAGATCAGTGAATACTTTGGAGGGAATACTGGTTAAGGAAGGAAATGAAAAATGACTGCAAATATATAGAAAGAGCCTACAGAAATGCAGATTTCTGAAAATAAGTAAAATCCAAAATTTTAAGGAGTGGAAAACCTCCACAAGGGAAGTCTCCCAGATGTTGTCATTTCCACTGCAGACCTTCGGCCTGTTGCTCTCGTTGTCTTCCTTCTCCCCGCGTACTTTTGGAGGTGATCTCACCTGGGCTTATGACTTCTGTATGCTGAGGACTCATCACTTCTCCCCCAGCTTTGGTCTCTCCTCTACAGACGAGGCTTCCTCCGCTACCTTCTTATATTTCTGCCTGGGTGTCTCGTAGGTATCTCAGAATTAAAACTTTAAAAATACATTTAAAAAAAAATTCCAACTTCCTTGAAATCTTGTGTGCCCATGTCCCTCATAAATCTTCTACCATTTTTCACCATTTCAGCATTTCTCCTCTTAAGGCAATTCTTTCTTCTAATTCACCAGAAATTCTGTTGGCTCATCTTTTAAAATATCCATCCATTTCTCCTAATTTTTCCTGCCATCGCCCTAATCCAAGTGTGTCATACATAGTGCTTGGACTAAGGCACTAATCTCCCCAATATTCACATTTCTTTCTCATTCATTTCCACACAACAGGCAAATGGCTTCAAAATATAAATCAGATTACATCATTCTCCGTTGTCAAACAAACACATGAATTTAACTCATTCTTGTGCCATCCCAAAGGCAATGAACCAAGAAATACATAAGCTCAACTAGGGAGAGATGTTAAAATGCTTCTATTTATTGAGTGGCACAGACTCTTGGATTAATAAAGGACCCAGTGATTCTTTTTCACTGGAGTTATGCCATGGGATAAAAACCAAGTTGCCTAAAAACGATCAGTCAAGAAGGAAAAAAAAAACACAACTCATTAAACAACTCCCATATTCTTCAGTAGTCTTTTAAATTTTATTGGTTAATGAAAAATACATCAACTGTGGAAAGCGTATTTCCAGCTGTTGTTGTTAATAATTGAGCCCAAATTCTTATAGGAGCATGCAGTTCATTAAATATGGTGTCAAACTAGATTTTTATTTTATTATTATTATTATTATTATTACTATTTTTTTTTTTTTGCAAGGGGAGTGGGGACCCTACTGAGTGAAAAACTTCACATTAATATTTCAACCACGGTTCCAACATGACTGCACAAATAGTTAACATTCACCCAAATTTGGTTAAAATCCTTGTCAATGGTCTCAGAGCATAGCCAAAAATAATAATCCAGTATATGCAGCTTTGGTGGAGTAGAAAGAGACCTGGACTTTGACTCAGAAACTCTGACTTCAAATGCTGGCTCTAGCACTTCCAAACTGTGATCTTAAGCAGATTACTTGATCTCTCTGGTTCTCTTGTCTATAAAAAAGAATGATAGTTATCTTACATGGAATTATAGAAATTAAATAATATAATGTATGTTAATATGCTTGGTAGATGTTAGGCTTTCAAATGTTATCTGAGTAATACTTTAATTGGTTTAAAGGATTCCAAGAGTCTTCAGTTGTGTGAGAGTGTTTCCTAAAAGCATGTAGGCCAAAAGTATGTGTTTTGTTTCAACCACATAAAAAGAGATGCCCTTTGAGTTGGATAGAATGCTTTTAGCTGCCAGTGCAAGGATGCTCAATTAAATTGACTAACGAGGAGGAAAAATTATCTGCTATAATAAGAAATACAATGTAAGGTGGCTGCCGGTTTGATTAGATAAATTCCCCAGGGACCCCATAGCTTTCCATCTTTTCACTCCACCTAACCCAGTGCGACAGCTTGGTCCTTTGGTTCTGCATCTCACAGTCCCAAGATCGCTGCCCTGGCTTGGAAGATCACTGTCTACACCTAGCCAGAAGCATGCCAGGCAGAAGACCTCTCCTGGAAAGCTCCGATCGGACTTTGGGTTCTGTCTCTTGACCAGAGTTGCATTACAAACCTGGGACCAAACATGCTGCTGGCAAAGGAGATTGGAACTGACACCGATGTCTTCGATTAAACATTTTCTCTCTGGGGTTGGGGAGGGGACTGCTTTCCATGAGCATATGACCCCTTGATACTTGAACAAAAATAGTGTTCTGTTAGCAAGGAAGAAGGCGGGTGGGGGAGGAAATGGTTGTGGTATAGGTAACCAACAGTGTTTTTCACACCATCCTCATCTTTTTGAAAGGAGGAGGGAGTTAGTGGTTATTGCAAAACTCAGAATCAGAGGATGTCATAATGGCTAGAATACTGGAAACTGAAGCTGTATGGGCTTTATGCTCAGGCACTGACCATACTTTCTTTTTTTAGTGTCATTGGTTATATAGCCAAATGGATAAGCACAGAAAAAGCACCAATATTTGAGAAATTGCTTAATGACTCTTCTGGGGTTTTTGTTGTTGTTGTTTTTGTTTGGTTGTTGGTTTTTTTTTAGATAAACTTATTAATCCGATGAATTTGAATGAATGGACATAAACATTAGATGTAGGGAGGCAAGAAAAGTTAACCTGAGAAACTAAAGAGGGAGTACTTGGGAAATAAATACATTAGAAGACAAGATAAAGAGAATTTAAAACATTTTTTTTTCAGAGCAACTAGAATGGTAAAATCATGAAAAAAAGAGATCATCCTCTGATGTTTCCTAATACCTGGTATTATTTTTTTGTACTTCTAATATTGGTTCCTTATTCTTTTAGCATTACTTCATTTTATATCTGAAGAAAAGTGTTTTAATCATTGTATATGATCATGCAATGCCCCAGGCACATTGGCTAAAAAATAGTTTATAAATAATATTATTGTTATTGTTATCTTTATCTCTTATAAAAATACTCATTATATTAAGATTATATCTAACCTAGAAATAGTTCAACATATGTGATTATATGTAATCAGCCTATTTTTCTTTTTTTTTTAATGCTGTTGCTCTCACTTAACTTTGTTCTTATCGCTAGACAAACTATTGCTTATAAGTTGTAAGTGGCTCTGATTTGCTTTGAAGAGTAATTCTTTACAGGTTTCAACAGGAGTTTGTTCCTTGTAGGACTGGGATCCAAAGAAACTCCTTGTTCCCAGTGGACATGTATTGATAGCAGGTGCAGCAGGGATGGAAACTGAACTGTCAGAGCTTCACCTGTATCCAGAGGCTAAAACTATGATTAATAGGAAGAACTGTTAGGGAGGCCTATTTTAGCTTGACAATAGAAATAACTTTATAAATATTTGCACTGTCTGCCTATGGATTAGTCTACCCCGTGAGATTGGGAGGTCCTTATCGTTGCAGGTGTACATGCAAACTGTGAGGCGACTTATTTGAGATGCTGTGAAGACAATTCATATATTCCGTAGAGGGTGGTATTTAACAGCCTCTCACGCCACTTCCCTTTTTAAGACACTCTGTTTCTAGGTAGGTCAAAGTGCCTTAGTTTGTCTCTGTGATTCTGTGAGAATACTGACTGTAGGACTACCAGTCTAGTATCCTTCAAGGGCAAAATGCAAGGCACTTTCTAGTCAGCACATTCTGATGTATTACAGAGAAGAGTATGATATTTATCAGGTTGAAACAAGGGGTAATAGTTGTCTGGGGTTGTAGCTGGTTGGCTTTGGGGGTTAGAAGTTCAACTTCAGAAGATCAAGGTTTACATTATCTGATTCTCTATGTGGGTCAAAGCATTTCCCTCTTCTCTGTGCATGTTAACTGATCTACATGATATACAATTTTGGTAAATGGAAAGTTATAGTAGTTAAAGGTATTATTACTAAGACCATGGCCTGCGCCCCTTTCACCAGATGGGTGATTTTGCGGAAGCACAGTGCTCCCTGTTGTTGTCAAAATTGACCAAATAGGAGCATTAACACTCCCACGACAAAACAAACAAACAAACAATGCCCCCTCCCCCCAAGTAAAAACACACCAGATCCAGGCAAACAGGCCAGTGAAAGGAGTGAAACCGCAGGAGTTGATTTATTAGGGGTGACACAGCACATACAGAAACCTGAGGCCAAACACTTTGCCAAACTCTTTGATGAAGAACAGAAACTTTGGTGGCTTTTCAGATCACCACAAACAATAAAAAGCAATGCAAAGTGTATTTTTTGCTGTCAATTTTTCAAACTCCATTCGAGTCCAGCTTTGTCCATGAACTGTTCCTGGACCATGCCTTCACAAATTTGGAAGCTTCTCGGAGTTTCTGAGAGTCTAGATACCCATTTGGTCAGGAAGAATTTATTTTGTTGGTATTAAAATCTTGTATTCTTACAAGTCAGCTGTCTATAATTCCCTGAAAAACCAATAGCCATAATTTTTTGCAGTTATTTTGGCAATTTTCAAATTGTAGAAAGATTTTATATATGTACATATACACACGTGTTTTGTTTTGTCTTAAAGTCACAGTACATGCCTTTTAGCCTTCTCTCTATATATACAAGGTCTGTTCAGAAAAACTCTTAACTGTTGTTAATATAACGAGAATGGTTTGCATGACATTGATGTAACCTGGCAGCCAAGGACAGGGAACTGGAATGTGTGGTAGACGCCGCTGAGTGAGCGTGTGTATTCTGTGACCATCTCATTCAAAATGACTGAGCGAGTAGAGCATCGAATGTGTATCAGATTTTGCATTAAGCTTGAACTTTCCCCTGCAGAAACAATTCGGATGTTTCAGAAGGCCACAGCTATGGGCAGCTGGTGATCGGCAGCTTCATCACGACAATGCGCCTGCTCATGCATCACGTCTCGTGCAGAGTTTTTCGGCAAAACATCAAATCACCCAGGTGACTCAGCCATCCTACAGCTCAGATTTTGCACCCTGTGACTTCTGGCTTTCCCCAAAGCTAAAATCACCTTTGAAGTGGAAGAGATTTCAGGCCATCTATGAGTTTCAGGAAAATATGACTGCGCAGCTGATGGCAATTGGGAGAACTTTGTGAGGCCCCAAGGCACCTACTTTGAAGAGGACTGAGATGTCATTGTTCTATGCACAATGGTTCTTGCATCTTGTATCTTCTTCAATAAATGTCTTTATTTTTCATATTACATGTTTGGATACTTTCTGGACTGAACTCGTATATGTGTAATTTTTAAAATTAGGACTCAGCTACTCTTATTTGAGTTTTCTCACCCCCATAAGATATAGTCTATTGAAGTTGACAAGTTCCTGGGGTCCTAATCTCCCATGACAAAAGTGTTCCTTGCAAGGCTGGTGTTGGCTGGGCTACTCCTAGACAGACTCATGATATACCAAATGTCCTTCTTTTGTGGCGCTTCATTTTTCATCTAGCTCAGAGATGACAATTGCCGAGTGTTGCTACTGAAAGCGTTTGGTGTCACACCAGGCACTTTGGTTTATAATCTTTCACCAAACTGCCAGAGTTGGTCAGCACCAAAAAGGAGCCGCAAACCATTGTCTGTCCAGTTCCACTATGGGACAGGCAAGGACCCGGAGCTCTTCTTGGGCAGCCCGGCTTGGCTTCATTGGTCAGAGGCTTTTCAGAGGGAAGTGCACGGCTCTAGCTCACCTGACTGAAGGCTCTCTCTCCTGTTAAATTCTTGCCTCTGCCCATATAGAGCAATTATAGGGTCTAGGTCTACTAACGCGAAGAAGAAAAGAGTGAGATGTAAAGTTATGAACTGTTCTAGCTCAGTTTAGTATGTTCAATACATTTGTTAGGCCATGAGAAATTCTTTTATTGCAAGTGGGTTTTTCTCCTTTTAACTCATTTTATTTTTTACTTCTTTTACTATTTTAAATTCAGATGATTCAATGTTACTTTTTATTTTTGAGTGAAATTAAGCCTAAAAGAGGGTTTTTGGGTCCACTTTGAAAAGACTTTGCTTTTGTTACTTAATTCTATATTGTCAATACTTTTTAGGATAATTCCAAATTTATTATTTTGTGAACAATGACTTATGTCGATTTAACTAAATTTGATAAATTTATTTCCTGAGTATTGTCCTGGAATTATCACTTTGTTTTTAGTTAATGTTGGGCCAATTCAATCTCTCTGTGACCGCCCAGTGGCTTTGAAGAAAGAATCCCATTTATTGACTTTGGAAATTAAAAATAATGCTGATAGGCATTCACTGGTTTAATATCCCCCCACCCCCAGCAAATTAATCAGCAGTCATTAAACTTATTTGTCATTAAATTTTTAATTTTTAAAAAATAATTACATACAACATAAATATTAACTCCAATTTTAATATTTAGCTAAATATATGCTTTATTAGATTTTCTTGTTAATGGGTTCTATATTGTTAATTTTTCATAAGTATGTTCCTTTTTCTATTTTGATTCTAATTACTTCTTATACCTTTTCGTATTCCTTATGGTAGTAACACTGGGCTCACCACATGTTGGGCATGCGATGTATTATTGATGGGTTCATTGATGAGAGTATCTAGAGAAACAAGTTATGGTATATATGCAGAATGTCTAGGGGTTTTTTTTTGCCATCAGCAATTATCTGCTAGTTATTTTGTTTGAGCAGCTTGTGAAGGTCCTGGTACTCATGGTAGAATAACAGAAATAGAGGCCTTTTAATGCTGGGACATTCTTGTATAGAGTTTTAAAAACCTAAAAAAAAATGTTTTTATGGGAAAAAGTAAGAACTTTAATTTTCATTCCATCCTCTAGGGCACAGTTTCTCAGTCTTGGCAGAACTGCCCTTGGGCGAGATACTTCCTGGTGGTGAAGGGCTGTCTGTGCTGTAGTAGGAATTTAGAGCATCACAGGAGTTGATCTCTGGGCTCCATCCACTCCGTGCCAATAGCAGTTGTGACAACCAGAAATGTTTTCAGACATTGCCAAATGTTCCGTGGAGGTCAAACTCATCGTATTCGAAAACCACTGTTCAAGGGTGACGCCTACACCAGAATCATTTTGATATAAGGAGCCGACTGAGAGCACAGAGTCATGCTGTCTGAATCCAATCTTTCCAGTGTTTGAGGAAAGCGCTGTCAGCCTTCATGAGGGGAAGAATTAACTGATAGAAGCGTGGTTGTGCCAACCTTCTCTTCTCAGTCAGTTTATCTCCAAGAGACGCTGTTGAGTGCCTGGTGCTGAGCACCCACAAGATTTGCTTGTTGTCGACGCCGCATCCCCCAGGGTGTCCCTCACTGCGGGAGCCCGGGCTGCTGCCTGAGTAGGCTGCCTTCTCCACCCACGACATGGGTGTTTGCTGGGGCCCCCAAGCATCCTGGAATCATTTCATTTTCTTTTGTTATGGAGGTATGGAAGGAGAGCCAACAGGTACAACATCAAAGCAATCAAGAACATTTGCAATATTCTGGAGTTCCTTTTTCTTTGCCTGCCAGATTTGCTGTTTCTCTGTTTCTCTCTGCTGTCTGTGTTGTACATCGGTGAGGTTACAGTTGAATTCTTGAGGGGATGATGCCACTCATCCACAGGACGCTGGAACAGACCACTTCTTAGTGACGAAGACTGATTAGCCCTTGAATTGGGGGTGGGGATGGGGACATTAAGTTTGTAGCTGAAATTCTGAAGAGCTGTCAATCAAGAGCAGATTCAGTGAAGCTCCCTACTGACCCCATCCTCTGCTATCTGGAAAGCTTTATCTTCGAAGACAATGTTGACTAACAGCCTTATTATTTTCCTTTCTGTTTTAAAGAATAACAAATAAGCTTAATTCTCCACAAAATCTTCAGCAAATGCTTTTTAATCCAACACAATGGTAATTATTTTAAAAGGTTGGCAAAGGACTGCGAGAGAGTTTTCTGTTTTTCAGTCTGGGTTTTTCCTCATACAGAAGCACTCAGTCACACTTAATCTTGGCTTGCACTAAACCATGTGAACTTTGTTTAAACAGAACTGATAGGACTACCATCAGTTCTTCTGTTCCCTTTTCCATCTCCCCAGTTAGCTTTACAATTTAAATAACAGATTAAAATATACACGCACATAGAAGCAATTCATAGGTACCATGTATCTTTGCTCATTGTGACTCTGGGATTTGATTATTTTCCCAAAGCGTGCTTGCTAAAGGAAGAGAATGACTTATCAAAACACCATGTATAAATGGAGAGAAAGAGCTCAGGAAAATACCTGATGCTTGAATGAAAGGACGCTCAGAGAAGACACCTTGCAGAGGCGGAAGAGTCCTGCTGCTCTGTACAAAATGATCGAAGTCTTTCTCGCCCAGCAGAGATGTTGCGAACTCTCTGTTCTGTAAACCTAAGACCAATTTTGAGATTGTGTTTCTGTATTACCAAAGAACGAGTCTGCTGCACATCTCAGATCGGGCATCGCCTGGTTATTACCTGCCATTTAAAATGAGAGCTTTGAAACAACTCTTTGATGCTCTTATAGTCCTAGTTCATTCTTCTCTCCTCCTAGCCATACCCCATTAAAAAAACAAAAACAAAACTCTTATTGCAAAACATTAAAATGTTTAAAAGATAATGCAGGGTTCTAGTACACCCCTCACCAGTTTCCCCTAATGTTAACCTCTTCCATTACTTTGGAATTGCCCTCTCCCCCATTTTTAGAGCTCATTTTTCTTTTCACTCTGAAGGAAACCACAGAATTGCCTACTGATACTTAGGATAAACAAAGTGCTTAGTATTTTGTCAATTGTTTAACAGCCTCCAACTGGGGTTTCTTATATTCTTTATTTTAAGAGATTAAACTTTATATTCAAACATTCTCAGGTGGGAAAAATGAGATGTACGACAGTGAGACAGCTTTCTTCATGAAGTGAAAGCAAGGCTTAGCTTCTACCTCACTCCTTTTTCCTTCTTTAGATCTGGGGAAATATTTATGAACAAAAATCATAGCAATTTTTTTCAGCATGATTTCAGTCAGTTTATTTCAGGTTGTCTTTTTTTTACATCAAATGTGCATCATTAAAACTAGTAAAGCTTTGGCTAATACATGGCATACAGTAGTTATCAATAATATTGATTTATTGGAATCTGTTTCTAGATGTGGAGGTATAAATCATGAAGTCGCTAGAGAACCCAGAATGGCAGATTAATTTTACTAATAAAACAAAGTGATTACAAAGAATTAGAAAACATTGTATTTCTAGGGAAAGTCTTCTCCAATATGGATAGACCCCAAGGAAGCCATTCCTTTCTCTGTCTTCTTAAAGTTGCAGAAATAAGAGCTGAGGTAGGCGACAGGTGGCAGTTACCAAGGAACTGCCCTGTTTCACCAAATTATAGTACTTTTTAAGAGAGGAAGAGAGGTTCTCAGAAAGCATTGGGCCATGAACACATTCAACTCCAATCTGAGCCCATTCTCTATTTCAGATTGAGGACCTGAGTATCAGAGATGTTTGCATGGAATTTGCTACTTTATGCACACCTTGTACAGGTGCACTGCCCTTCCCCCTTTTTTCTCCCCTCCTGTCTTCTCACCCCTCAGCTCACTCTCTGAAAGATGTCATTTGAGTGCCTAGGGAAAAAAAAAATCAATGAAATGAGATAATACCACTAAGGAGAAAAGATGGAATTATGGATATCCAGTGGACTCGCATTTTCTCCATAAATCTTTACTGTAGTTAATAAAATGATTGTTTCTGTTAATCTCATGTAGGACGTTTATTAGTCAATAAAAATAGTCTACAGAAACTAACCATGTGGTCCCTTGTCATAACCCCAAAAGAGGAATGAAACCAGTGTATTGTAGACATTTGTGCTTTTCAAAGAAAACAAAACAGAAAACTTAGCTCATAATTCCTTTGAAGGAGCTTTCCTTTAGGAACAAGTTTTGAATGGAATGTTTTCATTTCATGTGGCTTAATGAAACCATCACACTGATCTTACATTATATAGGAATCAATGCAGCAACAAAAATTGGTATGGTAGCTAAATTTTGCTCAACTCAAAAGTGAAATAGAGGATTGAATATTAGCTTATGAATTGGTGCCGTTAACTGAAATGGACTATTTAATTTTTAAAGTCGATTTTCCCCCCAAAGCATCAGTTTAATCTTTACTCAGGTAAAATATATTCTCTCTTTACCAGTTCTCCATTTCAGCTCCCGCTGGATAAATTAAAGGCGGAAAACTAGCATTGATTTTTTTGTTGTACGTTTTCACGGTTTTTAGCTTTTTCCAATACCTCTCTTGTTTAAACCTTCTGTGACCTGTGTTCTAGCTACCTCCAGTGCCATACTTGCTCCTGGATGTCATGGAAGTGGTACAGGCCCTTTCATTTGGGTTGTTGTGGTTATTGTCACACTGCTGTTGGAATACTGGTGTTACTGGTTAGCCTGGGATAAAGTGCAAGTGTTGTAACACTAATGAAAACTCAGGTCTCAGCTTGCTCGGTGGTGGGTAGTGGGGTTGCTTAACACAGCACTTCAGTTCAAAGTGAAGGCAAAAGGGAGTGGAGATTGTAGATCATAGATCACAAAGCAGATGCTAACCCAGAAATGCCAGAGTTCCTCAGTTGCAGAGCAAACTTGCAGGCACACGAATTATTGATGGAACTCACCAACATGTGTGCAGGGGAAGTGAGGCTGACAGAGCAATTGGAGGAATCTATCCAACTAATAAGAAGCTTATAGCTCTTTGGCAATTTGTTTAACTTGGGAGTTATTGCTAAGTCAGAAAGGTATTGGGCCTCCGGGATCTTGGCAGTGTTGCTGGGAGTCTCCTACTGTGAAAAGCAAGTTTTGCCAATGGGATTTTTTTTTTTCTTCAGGTGTTCACTGTTGAGTTTTTCAGGCCAAGACTTCTGGAAAAAGCAACATTAATCACACTGGCATGTGAGGTTCATGGGACTGGTGGCTGCCCCAACTCCCCCATTCAAGAATGTGCCACTAAGATCTTTCAATCTAGATAAACCGACTCATTCATTCATCTATTCATTCAACAAATCCTTTTTGAGGTCCTACCATGTGTCACGAGCCACGTCGAGTATTATCAGAAGACAGACCCAGCTAAAAACCCTCTTCCCGAGTTTCTGAATGCACATGATTTTGCATTTTAGTTCTTTGTCTTCATGTCCTTTTATCCTTTTCTTGACTCCTGACTCTGGAGTTGTGATTGAAAGAAAGTTAGGGGTTAAAGCCTTGCAAGGACCAAACATACTTTCTCTAAACTCCTTATTCTCACCTCTTTCACCATATCCAACCATTGACAAGGTCCTAGTGATTCCATCTGCACCATCTTTATTTTTTTTAAAATTCTTTTTTTTTTTAATGTATCCGTCTTTCCTTTCTTTTCCCACTGCTATTGCTTCATTTCAGAACCTTTTATGACTCTTGCATATGTATGACCACAATAGCATTCAGGTCAAAGATCTCCTTATCTCCAGTCTTTCTCTGCTCCAGATCACTTCCCATTCTGCTGCCAGATTTATCTGCTCTAATATATTAGTCCTCTCCTTAAAACCTTCACTATTTCCATTGCCTCTTTGGCTAAGCATCCATTATCCAGCAGGATATCAAACACTGCATCCTAAACAAGCACAATCACTGAGAATGTGGACTCTGGAACTGGAATCACCATGTGAAAATCCCAGCTTGGCCTGGTAAGCCTTATTTTTTTCATCTGAAAAGTGGGGATGATACCACCACCCACCTAGGAGTGAAGGGTGAAATAGGACGTTTACATCCTTAGCACACTGAGAAGGCGATCAGTCAGTAATATTTATAATAATATTAGTAATGAGTTATTATATTCCATAGCTCCGGCCTAATGATTAGCTTATGATTCCCTGAAATTATTTTGTTTCCCCCACTTTGCTCATATGTTTGCTCTGTGTAGAATGCTCTTCCTTCTTCCTGGTATCTCACCGCCATTGGACATTTTCTTAGTTGGAAGCATGTATGTCATGAAATCTTTTTGATTCCTCTGGACACAAACATTTCCCTCCTTTTAATGAACTTCTTGTTGGCACCTCTCTCTCTGCTCTCCGTGGTGCCTGGTTTGCATTCAGGGCTTCCTCGTCCCCACCTTTCCTTTTCTGTCTGTCGGGCCGTGGGCTCCCCTGTATGGGCAACATTTTTACCTGTGTTCTTCTAGCACCGAGTCTGCAGTGAGGGCTTTGGGAGTACATTTGCTCACTTGTCACCAGGTTGACATCGTCATCTGGGGGAGGCTGCACAGGACAGCTACCTGACTCGAGGTTCTGTCCAATAGACGGCACTGAGCAGGTATTAGTTTGTATAGCTTCCCCGTCCCCTGACCCTACTCCCCTCAAATACCTCTTGACTCTGGATGTTCCTGGTTTTTAAAGTTTCTTGGATTTATCCATAAAGTCACCAAATTTCAGAGCTATAAGAAGGTGAAGAAAGACATGGAAATCTTTTACTTTAGCCTCTTTGTTTCTCATGTGAGGTTCTGCTGAAGAATCACCTTCCTTGAGAAACATTCTCTAAAACTTATTCTAGATGGAGCAAGTCACTGCAGCTAGTACTTCCCAGTACACCATATGTTCTTCTGTTGAGGTGTGTCACCCAGTATTGTAATTGTTTTTATAAATGGTTGTCCCCCCACTCCTTGGTGGACCTTAGATTTTCTGAAGGCAAGGAAGTGAGTGGCTCATTATTTACGTCTCTGGAACTCAACACAATATCCAGTACATTGGAAAGAGTCAATAAATATTGACTAAACTGAATGGAATCCAAAGAGGTTAAGTGATTGAGTTACCACATTGCATCTTCCATGATCTTTTCAGGGTACCAGCCTGGTTTGTGTAATTGAACTTTTAAAATCCTCACTCTGCATGTCTAAGAAAAATGCTGGCTGATAATTTGATAGTTAAAAGATTCAGAATTGACTCTTTAGAGCATAAGAAAAAGCTCTGAACAGGAGAAATCACTTACTTCTGGCAGAAAAAAAATCAAGAATAAAAGTGATTACAGTACCTTGATTACATTGGTAGGTAGCAAAAGCCACATGAGACATCTACAGGTGTACTGACAGTTTTTCCTTCCTAAATACCAGCTCTGCGGTGCTCGAGAGGCGAGGGAAACCAGGTTCCATTGCCATATCCTGGAGGTAGTGGTTAGAGTCACTTGCAGGGTTAATAAAGGCTGTTGAAGTTGAGCTTCCGTTGGTGGTTAACCCCCTTACTTCTTTAAGCTCCTGTGAGACACCTGACTGATCTATGTGTTCAAGATCATTAATGTTGTGCATGGTGTGTCTACTCTGGGGTAAGCTGGTGAGTTGAGAAAAAAACAAAATTTGTGGCAAGATGGATTTGCACTCTTGTGTAATTTAGAACTTGGCAGTGCATGCAAGTAAGGCTGGCCCCTTACTATGAACTGTTGAAGACTGACCGAATGTAGGAATTCATACTAGCCAGGGTAGGGGGCGGTACATGACGCAGATGTGGGGACCGACCCAGAAATTTAGCTGCTGCATTGCCTGGGTGCAAGTAAGCCATTGCTTGAAATGGCACGGTATTTCTTTTAGGTCTTGGCATTTGTGAAGTGATGGAGCTCTTTTGTATCTAATGCTCCTTCCTAAACTCCATGGACGAGGCCACTTTAGAAACAAGACTGTGTAATTGCCAGAGCCACAGGGTTGTGGAGAGGAACCTGTTTGCTCCTCTGGTCAGATGTTGCCAAATGACAGTCCTAAAAAGCTTTGAATGCCTCAAATGGGACAAAATGGCTGCAGAAGCTTTTGCCAGGTTACGACACAATGAGGTTAAAGGTAAGGAAGGCCTGCATTTAAATAAATGGCTATTTCTTTCCAGATGAAAGACCTTGGGGGAAGTTAGTGAGTTAGAGGTGACTGGGAAAGGCAGACTCTTCGGAGCTTTCTTATCTCTGAGATGGGTCAGCGACACTTTCTTCGCAGGGCAGTTGTGAATAGAACTTTAGATTAGTCAGGATTTTTCAGATAAACAGAACCAAGAGGGGGCATATGTATGTATCGAGAGATTTATTTTAAGAATTGGCGCATGGGGTTGCAGGGCCTGGCAAGTCTGAAGTTTGTTGGGCTGGCAGGTTGGAAATGGAAACTCCAGCAGGATTGCTGTATTGCAGTCTTGAGGCAGAATTCCTTCTTCTTGGGGGAAACCCTAGTCTTTGCTTTTAAGGCTTTTAACTGATTGGGTGAGGACTACCCAAAATTTGGAGCATAATCTGCTTTACTCAGAGTCTACTGATTTAAGTGTTAATTACATCTAAGGAAAAAAAATGAAAGAGACAGACACAGAGACAGAGACAGAAAGGGGTGAGAACTCTCTGGGCTCCTGCTCTGTGTAAGGCGTTTCCGCACACAGTGGATTTGATGGTTAATTTTACATGTCGACTCGACTAGGATATGGAGCCCAGTGTGCGAACTAGTTGTTTGGTCAAACACTAGTTGAGGCTGTCTCTGTCTCTCTTTCTCTGTCTCTCTTCTTCTTTCCCTTCCCTTCTCCTCTCTACACACCTCCCCCACCCACGATAGTGATTATTTCTTGTAATATTTTGGTTTCTCTTTTTCAATGAGGATCATTTCCTTACTCTCTTGATTCTCTGCCTCCTTATCACTCCCTGACTTTTTCTTCTCCGTGAGCCTCCTTCCCATCCACACCTCACCGTATTCAAATCTTCTTTGCCTCCTTCTAACAATACTCTCATAATCCTCCTCCTGCTCTCATTGTGACAGGCTCTCACTCAATCCGCTGCCAAGTGCCCTTCCTCCTCTGTCCTGGAGCTCAGTGTTATAACAACTCTGGGGACTTGGGTATAGTTTCATGTTGGGGAGAGTCACCCCTTCACAAGCTGCTTAACTCCCCATCCTCTGAGTGAATTCCAGTCCCATGTCAGACTCTCACCTGTTGTTTTTCTTGGATTGCCATAGGGTGAGGACCAGGCAAGCTACATTGCTGATGGGCCCAAGTACACCCATAGGCAGCCTACCTGGCCAAGGCTATGACATCCTTCATGGTCACGGGGGGCATAGAGACCGCCAATGGCGCTTACAGATCATGTGTGGGAGAGGGACCCTGAGCTGCCAAAGAGGAATGAGTTCTCAAAGAGCAGTGGCCAGTAGGGATATTCTTTTTAGATATTTGGGTGCCCCTAATCTACCTTTACATTTGACAAAAACTGCTACTGAATGAATAAGCAAAGACATCTTGAACATGTGTCGTGGAAGCAGTGGTTTCAGAGCCAGGCATGACCGAAGGAGACTTTGAGCCCAATGAGGACAATTTTAGACAAAGGATCAGGAAAACTAGCTCAGGGGCACACAGCTGGTTTTGTCAGGGCACAGATTAGAAGCGGGCCCCTTGACCATTTTCTTTTTGACCTTTTCCATAGCCTCAGTTTATCCCAATGAGAAACCATGCCTGATAGCCAGGAGATAACTCCACTGCTAAGTCCCTGAAGCTCATTCCTCTTTGCAGAGATACACTCAAAAAGTGCAAGTCATCTTTCAAGAGTGGCACCACGTAGCCAGGTGCTTTAAGCCAAGAGCTATTTTGGAAAGACTTTGTTATGTAGTTTCAGAAGCACCACTGTTCACCAGATTATCATCTTCTTAATGCCAGATTTTAGGCGCAAAAATATCTATTCATCTCATTACAAAGAAATTACCTTCCCCAATTTTCCAGTGTAGAATTGAACATCAATCAGTTAAAAAATAACTTTTAACAAGCCCCATTGTTAGACCCCTATCTTTCCAGAATTATTTTTACCTTTCCTCCCTAGGCATTTTTCTACTGAAAATTGTTGGGTTCATAACAATTTTCTTTGGAGGTGACATTCATTTTCCACCCTTTCTTCTACTTGCAGACAGCCCTGTACGTCTCTTAACATCCACTCGGGTGGCTGAGAGAATATTCCACCTGCTACCAATGCCTGAGCCTCACTCTCCCACTAACAAAAATTCCCAGAAAATCAAATGAAAAGAAGAAAACAAAAATCCGAGGATGCTAGTTTTGCTCAAGTACCTTCAGACATTTTTGTTTGATTTCACTTAGGTTTGAGTAAATAATAGGTTGGCAAGTTTATTTAACCCATCAAACTTATAAAATTCCTAGCTTTGCCTTCTTGAATACTGTTTGTTTCCCCAAGAACCCAGATGTGATTTTATTTTAAAGGACCGCAGGGGATAGTTTCTTCAGAGTATAATTTTTTTCTTTTTCTGTGACCACCTAATAATGACTCTACCTGCGCTTCCCACTGAAATTAAGAGTTCAGTGTGCAGCCCACTCTTTCTGTGTAGTCCTTATCACTTTCATGAAGGACTAGCTTGTGTCTGGTTATGTGTGTCCTCCTCTCTAGTGTGGGACACTAATGTCTAAGGGTTGCTAAAATGGTACTGTGTACAAATAGGGCAGGAAAGATAAAAGGACATGACCAAGGGCCTGGACTTTACATTTGATCTGATCACTTTCTGCAGTGAGTTTCTCATTTGGAATCTTGGCCTGACCACATTCTGTTATTATTGCACATCAAGGCAATTCTAGAGAAAGAAAATTAAAGACTAACTACAGATTGGAGGCACTTTGAAGAAAGAGATATTGTTCTCCTCCCCTGAAGTTCACAGTGTCGAATTATCTCTAAACCTAGTGACTTAATGATTTAAAATAACTATAGTCTTATTCCTTATGGTTCTGGGATCAACTTGGTGGCTCTCACTCAGGGAAGCTCACGTGCAAGCTCTGTCACTTGAGCTGGGAGGATGCGCACAGCTGGACACTGGGACATCTCAGATGCCTCTTTGACCTCTCTGCAAGGTCTTTCCAGGGTGCTGGCTTCTGGAATACCAGAATTATTATGTGGTGTTTCAGGGCTCCAAAGATGTGTGGACAGCTGGAGCTAGAGGTAGCATTAGAGATACAGGGATAGAGACAGAGAGATTGAGATAGAGAGACAGAGAACTGGTGCCAAAGCCCTATGGTTAACTGTGATGTAGCCCCAGAAGTCACGCAGCATCTCTTCATCAAAGCTGCCACTAGGAGAGGGGAAATAGATAGACTCCATTCCTTGATGGAGACGTAGCAAGGTTTTAAAAGGCCAAGTAGGATTAGAAATACTGCTAATACTTTTAGAAAATAAAATCTGCTACACACGATGTTACTCCTGAACAGGTTACTTGACATGAGTCTCTCATTTCTACTTAGTAAAAAGATGGAGTTGGACCAAATGAACTCCCTCCAAGATCCTTGGCAGGTCACACATTTGGGGACTGTGAGTCCATCCATGTGTCACACTACACAACACAAGACCTCTCTTCCTGACAAATTCTCTGAAACCACGTTCCATACAATGGTTACCACACCATCCTAGTCTCTCTTCAGCAAATCTGATCCGAAGGCAGGGATTTCTATGGTTATTCCCTGGAGACCCCTGGGTGCAGAGAGCTAGGGCCAAGGAAAGTCTGTTCAAATCAGGTTTTGGAATGACAGAAGGATACGATCAGATTAATCTGGCCTAGTTCTGCCATTTCACAAATAAGACGGAATTCTGTAGAGTGAAAGCATACAGTCAGTCATATCATATTAAAAGAGATGCTTAAAAAGAAAGCGTATTTAGAAAGAGGCCATTAAGATGGGGAATGATTTTAAAAATCTTGTCACGTGAGAAGTGATTAAAGAAATTTTAGCTTGGAAAAAAGAAGACATGAATATTATCTTTAAATGTTTTAATGTGCTTCATATGGAAAAGAGATTAAATTTCTATGGCGATTTAAACAGTAATTTGAAAACATGTCTGAAATTTGGCCTATAGGTAGACTCTAGCTTTTATTTCCAGTAAATCTCTGTATGTTAGTATGTACTCAAAATTTTTTATTAAGTAAATTATGTACTTTTTAAATTAAAAAAGGGTAAGAAAATGTCTCATATTTATTTTTCATTGCCTTCTAGCACCAAGTAATATTCTGGGCACAAAATAGATACTTAGTAAGTATTGATCAATTGCTACTTGTTTATTACTTGATTATTGATTGATATTTAGTGTTGTTATCTTATTGATTGGAACCTATAACATAGTGCTTAAATTAATAGGATTGTGGTGTTAGTATACCCTGATGGATTTTTTTCTTATCCATCCACTTCTTTCTTTTGAATAAGTGCAGTTTTGCAGATTAATAGAAATCATACCCTTGTTGCCTCTAGCACCAGGAAGCTCCTTTCAGAGGCTCCGCTCTGCTTTCAGACATGTCGAATTTGTATAGGGTATTCTCAGTACCCATCTCGGGAAGAATGAATCACTCTTCAGAAATGAATATGTATAAGGAAGACTTGGTCTTTTCTGAATAAAGTCTTGTTTATTTAATTCCCTACTCTACATGGGGCTTGAGGGACTATAGGAGGACATGCTAGGTGCACTGGGCTGCAAATACGGTGGGACGTTAGTCCCAGAGGCGAGCCTTCAGAGAGCAACCTTCTGAACTACCAACTTCCTGGCGTGGTAACACCTGGGTTTTCACAGCAGAGATAATGCAGCAGGCCCGCATGTGGTTAACTGAATATAATCGAGACACCTTCAGCTTTCAAAACCAAGTGCGACCCCAGAAACACGATTTTATTAGACCTGTTCATCCTTGATTCTCCTCTGGCTGCAGGCATTTCTAATTCTGGGAGTCAGATCTCTGCACAGCAGTCATTGCACTGAACAGTGATGATTTGTAACTTCTCCCTTAGCATGGTTAGCATTGGTTGGCAGGTGCAGGCAGTTTGCCATTTTGCTTGTAGGTGGTGCAACTGCCCTAAGAAACAGAGCAGGTGAGAGCTTTGCTCTGTCCCAGAGCTCTTGTAATGTGTATAGGAGAGATTATGGACCGTGGTGGCCAGTACGGACCTTCCTTTTTCTCTTTGGACCTGGGATTTATGAAAGATACCCCTGCCAATTGCAAAAAACGAAATAACCAGATTGTGCCTCAATCAATTAATTATCTCGAAAGAGACAAGTAACTCGAAAAGAAAAAGTAATTTATCATTTATGATATGTTCGTCAATGCCTTTATCACCATCCTTAAGTATTAATATAATGACAACAGTATTAAGGAAGAGTCGATGAGCACTGAAGTTATTTAAAAGGTCTTTAAAAGAAAAAGGAATTGCACACTCTCTCAAGGGACAGTTGAGGAATAACGTGGCCCCAGATGATCCTGCCTATCCTTTTCCCTCAAACTGTCATTTTAGTAAATTAACTTACAAAATAGTCATCTGACAAAATTTTAAACAAAGTGGTTCTGATTTGCAAGCACATTGGAAATTTGGGCTATAGATTGAGTCTGACTTTTATTCTCAATGATTCTGTGTATGTTAGTTTCGCCTACAGTCTATACTCGTACGTTTTTATTAAGTGAATTATGTACTAAACACTGACTAGATATTTATTTGACTTTGCTCCTTGTGTGGTGACATCAGGTGGATGTGGAGCAAAATTCAAGCTGGGTCTTCTTAATGTGGTGACAATTGTAGTGACTGAGCCATTATATTACTTCCAATTTGCCAGCCGTGTTTTATGGGCACACAGTGGGATACACTTTGTTGGCTGCATGTTAAAACCATACTTTCTTAATTAGAGGCCTATAATAAATACATCACTCATTTTTATGGTGTATGAGGCTACTCGATTCAGGCATCTGGCCCTGACTGTGTCTCATGGTACGGCTATGGGAATTCCTTTTTCCCTCTTTCCTCACCTGTTTGGGAGGAGTTAAATTGGAAACTTTACTTCTGTAGAGGAAAGGGGAAAAGGAGGATTTTGATGATCGTCAACAGGATTATATGGGATGAATACAGCAAGCTAGACAAATGTCCTTGGCACCCGGACCCCGATGGAATTTATAGAGCTGGTGAGATTTAATACTTTTTTCTATTTGTGGAAAACATCACACTACCTGCCTCCTCAAGTTGTTAGTGGAATGAGGTATTGTATAAATAAGTAAATATGTATAACAATGTTGGGGGAAAGTATTATTTCTCTTTAGGGAGGTCCAATTATAGCAATAAATTATATTTTACCTGCTGACCATTATCCTTTGTTCAAATGCAAACTTGAGGGCCAGCATATCATAGATTATACCTGGACAACTTCTAAACAGGAGCTCAGATTCGTGACTCATATTTGTATGGCCTCTATATGCTCCAGGTTACCTTTCTGCAAACTGGGCTGGGGATGATGAGAGGTTGTGGGAAACAGTTCTTCCTCTGAAGCTTGTCTTGGGGTACTTGCCCACCTCAAAACTTAAAAGAGCTATTGTTTTTATGAAGAATAAGGACGGGCTTTTTTACTGACTAGGTTGTGGAAAACCTTGGGAACTTGAGTCCCCTAGTATACAGGAACCTATAGGAGAGCTTCAGCATCTTCTCTCACTGACTTATTAATCAAATATTTATGCAGCCCTACTAAGTGCAATGCTTTGTGCTCTGTGTGCTGCACACTACAATGCTATATACAACAATGTCTTGATTTAGAGATGCTCAAAAACCCAATTTATGTAGCCTCTAGGTGGGAAGAACAGGACTATGTCCTTTTTGTATGTGTTTTATCCTTCATGTAATCATAATTTGACAAATATTTACCAGGCATTTTTGCTAGGTGCTGGAAGTTCAAAAATAATTAAAAGATATATGTTTTAAGGGCTTAGAATTTAGTGAGGGAATTAAGATGAACATCTACTCTGAATCCTGAATAGGGTGTGTGTGTGTATGTGAGCGCGTGTGAGAAGGTGGTTAGGGAGCATAAGCCAAGCTCAAGGATCTCTCTTTAAGTTCACAGCCTCTAGGGGGCACTCAAGGGGGCCCTGCTCCATTTCTTTAGTGTTTGAACATTCACTCTCCCACTCTGTATTAGACCATTTTCCACCTCTTCTTTAGCTCAACATGTTGACTAGTGATTCTGCTTCCTAAAATATTAAGAAAATAAAAACGATCATAAGAGAATGTCCTAGTACCCGCACCAGCACAACTATAACCCTATCAGTAACTTCTATCCAGGCAAATGGATGAACTATTTCTTGTTTAACCTAAGGCCAACTTTTCTCTTATACACTAGATCACATTCCCTCTGACCTACTCAAGAATTTCACTTCAGCACCCATCTTTTCATTATCAAATTTTTCTCTCTTTGAATCTTTCCTACTATCATCAAAGTTGTTGAGATACCTCTGGTCTAAAAAATTCCTTTCATTGACCCCACTGTTTCCCTGCATTCTTTTATACCAAAACTCTTTGAAGGCCTCTTTCACAATCACTGTCTTCACTTCTTACTACCTTATTCCTTATTGGAGCAATTCCCAACAGGGTTTGCCACCACCACTTGACCTTAATGTTTTCTCAAGGCTATAGATGATTTTCATGTTACTAAATACAGGGAGGGGTTCATAGTTACTTGACAGTCCTTGGCCTATTTTAAACATTTGATCCTCCTTGAAAAATTTGCTTCATGAGATCTAGAACATCATGCTCGGTTCCTCTTTACTAACCCAACTTTTAAATATTGGAGTGTCCCAGGGCTCAGTCCTTTGATCTCTCTTCTCTCTACATATTCACTCCCTGAGTGATTTCATTCAATCTCATGGCTTTGAATACCTGACAACCACCCCATGTATATCTCTAAGCTAGACTTCTCTCTTAAACTCCAAACTTGAATATACAATTGCCTAGTCCTTATGTCCGTTAGGATATCTAATTGATATCTTAAATATGTCTTGTACAAAAAGGACCTGACTCTTCCTCCTCCTCCCATTTCAGCCTGTTCCTCCCAGTCTCCTTCATCTCAGTAAATGATTTTTTCATTCTCCACATCAGCCAAGCAAACAACCTTGAAGTCATCCTTGACTCCTACATTCAATATGTTAGTAAAACCTTTCTATCTTCAAAGTACATTTTGATTATGACACTTTTTGTCCTATCCACCCTTCCCTCTACTTAAGCCACCATTTCTCACCTGTACAATTGGAGTGACTTCCTTCTTAACTGGCCACTCTGCATCTGCTGTTGTCTCCTCTTCTAGTTGTTCTCTATAGAGGAATTCTGTTACGTAAATTGGATTTTGACACTTCTGCTCAAAGTGCTCCAAAAGTTTCTCATCTCATGCGAGGAAAAAGGCCAGCCCTCTGCCTCTTCTACAAGCAAGCACCAGCCTTGTCTGCCCCCCACCCCGCTGTCCCCATTACCTTCCTAACCTTATCTCCTGCGACTCTCCCCTTCCTTCACTCCACTCAGCCCACTGCCCTCCTAAAGGGGTTTAGAACATCTCAAGCAAATTCTCACCTTAAGGCTTCTGCACTAAGTTCTCCTTCATCTGGAATGCTTTTTCTCTGACATTGTGAATGATTTAATCTTGCTTCCCTCAAGTCTCTGCTCAGTCTCACCCCTTAAAGAAGTCCTCTCTTATCAGCCTAATTTAAATCACAATACCCCATTCTACCTCATGCTCTTCTATCTCTCTTACACTACTTTCCTCTAGTATTTTTTTGCCCTCAGAGATATGGTTTCTTACATACTCCTTTGTTGTTTGTTTCCTTCCACTCAAATGGGAGCTCCCTGAAGATAGGGACTTTGTCAATCTTGTCGAATGCTTTATCCTCAGTGCTTAGAACAGCACATGACCCATAGTAGATGGCCAATGAATAATTGTTAAATGCATGAATAAAAGAATGCTCAAGGTATTGCGAGAACATGAAGGACCATAGTATTATTTTTTGTCTGTAGAGTCCTGCAAATACTTCATGGAAAAGTTGACTGATGAAGTGAGATATAAACATTGCAAGAGGTGTTAAGAGGTATGTTTCTTTGAAGGTTCATGGGGAAGAATGTTAAAAGGAAATCGTGACATAGATTGGGGTGCAATAATGATGGACTTGAGCCCTTCTATTGCCATTTTCTAATAGGCAATAGAAGCCAGCAGCCTCCTTGTTCAGGCAGAGGAGTGAAGCCATTCGATTTAGATCTCAGAAGGTCACTTCGTCGTGAGTGTGGGGCGAATAATGGGCCAATGGCATGGTGTAGAGGACTGGGAAAGTGAAGGCTTAGGGTATATTAGGAGAACATGATAGTTCAGGAAAAAATACCTTAAAGACTTGTGGTAAAGGATAGATTTAACTTTCATGCCCAGAAATAAGCAGATAATACCTCTGCTTGAGGGTATCAGCTCCCGTTTCAGGCAAAGCACTTAGTCACTTCAAGTGTAAAAGCCCAGGTTACAGATGAGGGGCGTTTGATCATCTGCCATCCTGGTAGGCAAGTCTGGGTGGTAGGGGCAAGGTTGGGGGCAAGCTCAGCTCTTCTTTATTGGGTGGTGGTGGAGGTGAGGGTGTGTACCTAGTTGCAGATGGTGTCTGGAGGGACAGTGCCCCCCGCCCCAACATATTTTAGAGTGTGTGCAAATGCTGAATCATGAGACAGATGGATCCTCAGACTGATTCAATATGGTGTTATGTATATTCTGTTGATTCTGTTTATATTCATGCTCCATATTTCTCAATTATAACTGAACCAATATACAGTTCTTTGGGCAACATCTTGTCAAAATCTTTTACTTCCACAACAGATCGGCACACAACTGATAGGATCGCTTTTCCGCCTTGATGATCAACACTCATTGCCATCGTAGAATTAATTTGCATGGATCCCTAAAGTGGCTGAAAATGCTGGCCCAGCTGATACATGGTCCTGGTTATTAAAAAAAAAAAAATCAGAGTTTCAAATCTATGAATATAAATATATGTATATAATACATTTGAGCCCTTGGTGCATGTCTACCAAGAAAAGCAAGTTTTATAAACAATAAAGTTGCTGAGAAAATTATGAAGTCCTTCTACAGATTTCAATCCTAAATTTTATACAGGAAGTAAAATTTTCACCAGTAAAAAAAGAATTAAAAAAACAAGAAAAAGGAACACAGGCATTTTTTTTTAGAAAGAGGATAGTTATTTCTTTTCTTAACCTGGTAAAACTGAAGTTCAGTTCAACACATTCGAACCTGCACTGTGGTTTCCTACAGTAAAATGATGACTTGACATACATGCACCCAGTTCAGCATCTGTCTCATTCTGATTTTCCTTGGGTCAGTACAACACTGCCTTCTTCTTCTCCTTTAACCTAGCCCAGTCAAAGGCCACTCTTCATCTTTTCTTTTTTCTTTTTTTTTTTGACCCAGGAGTTTTTGTTTTTGTTTTTTGTTTCCTCTCCCTCTCTAACTTCCTGGTTTTGGCAGGGTTTTTTTTTTTTTTTTTTTTTCCTCCCCTATGAGCAAAGAAGTTTCTTTAGTGGTTAACGCTGTTGGTTACTTTGGCAGGTGACTATGTTCTTAGGGCTCCTAACTGCTTTTCCTTTGCTTGGATTAACTTCGCTTCTTTATTTTCATTCTAGCTTTGTTTAGTGAATTGACATTTCAGTGCCCCATTGTGTTGTTTTCATTGTCTTCTTTCTGTTTTCCTTTTATTCAGACAAAATATCTTACTCAAAGAGGAAATATTGAAAGCAAGATGGTATTTCTCCCAATCCGTTCTTTTCCTTATGCCTCTGTCTTTCCTGCATACACTTGAAATGTGGGAGACAGAATGTAGCTCTGGAGCTGCGCTATGCCTTTCCGTACGGCTTGGCAAGGGAGAACCTGCTTGATTGTTTTCTGCTGAGGCCCATTGCAGGGTTGCAAAGGAGGCCCCAGACCTTAGGAAAATATTTTTCTTAAAAATGTTCAGGCGGTACTCAAGCCCTGGCTTCTTCACAAACTACGGCATATCCTCAGGCACGTCACCTAATCTCTCTACCTCTTGGTTTTCTAAGCTGCAAAATGGCAACAGTAGCACCTACTCAGGAACACTGTTGTGAAGGGTCAGTGAGCTAACACACGCGTGACGACCTTATTTTTGTTTTGTTTTAAGATTTTACTTATTTATTCATTTAGAGAGAGGGGAAATTAGGGAGAAAAAGAAAGAGAAAAACATCGATCGGTTGCCCCATGCACACATGCCAACAGGGGACCAGGCCCACGACCCAGGCATGTGCCCTGAGCAGGAATTGAACCGGACCTTTTGCCTTGCAGGCTGCCGCCCAACCAAATGAGCCACGCAGGCCAGAGCCGTGTGATGCCCTTATTTATGCCTGACATACATGCCAAGAAATCCTTGCTGTTCATGTCATTCTTTAGATTTTATTTTGTATCTGAGAACCTCAGTGGCTTCACTCCCAATTCCAATGACTTCTCACATTGGTACCTCTCACTGTCATCTCTCGTTTTTTTCACTGCCGCCGTCCTGTCTTTATGTCAGTTTTCCCCTTTCCTCTTACTATGCCATCTCTTTTCCTTACTTCATGCCCCCAAGACTGGCAGTCTGGATTACCATTTGTGTCTAGTTCCAATTCTCTCCACGCATCGTGGCCTGACTGTGGGGCCAGACTTTCTTCCGGGACATGATGCTAGCTCTGCTGCCCAGTAGCTGCCCCACCGCAGTTGACATGTCCAGTTCTAGGTTTTGTCTGCTCCCAGGCACCTCTGCATTGCCATAGGGAAGAGAGCCAAGCTCAGCGTTTTCTGAGATGCTATGTTAGTCCTTCTCTCTTTTTTTTTCCTCACCTCTTTCTATATATCTAAAAAATTTATTCCTTTTCTGAATCTCTTGATTAATCACTTGGGGATTTTTTCCATAGCTCTGCACTTTCCCGTCTTCTTTTATAGAGAATAGCTTTCAGGAGAATATGGACTTCGTCTTAAACTCTATGTTCCCCTAAATATCTTGAATACTGTAGACACCAGAAAAAATGGAATTATCTTCTGGAGGGTGAGCCCCTTGTAGTGCAGGCTCCCCCTGCTCAGGGTGTTTTAGGAGCCTATCGTATCAGTGCGCCAGCTGGTGTTGTTGTGAGAGGCTGCGGTCAGCTTCAGTGAATTTTTTTTAAAACTCTTTCAGTGAATTCACCCATTTCATGATGGGTGATTTACAAGTGCACCTGCCCACACTGTGCTGAGTGTTTAGCAGTGTTTGACCAAAAATGGCATGACCCTTATGCCTTACCCTTCGGATTCACCCAATCTTGCCCTGAGTGACTTTTTTGTGTTGTTTGCCTGGATGAAAAATGTCCTTAAAGGGAAACATTTTGCTAACGTGGAAGAGGTGAAACAAAAACAGCAGAAGCACTAAAAGGCATCAGAATCGGCGAGTTTAAAACCTGTTTTGAGCAGTGGAAAAAAGTCTCCATAGGTATACTGTTTCAAATGGAAAGTACTTTGAAGGTGACTAAAATTTAAACATAAAAGAATAAATACACAATTTTAAATAAATATTTCTGTTTTGGGGGGGGTGACCCCTCATATTTAAACCTCCCTTTCTCAGAAAAAAAGAATTGTTAAAGGAATGAGGCAGCCATGCTCCCACATTCAAAGTGTGGGAAAATTGTTATTAAATAAAAGTGAAATGAATGTGAATTGTTCGCATCAAAGAGAAAACTATTAAGAAGTAACTGCTCCACGGAATGTAAAACGTGTTGGAATATAGGGAACTCTGGACACAAGTCCATCATCTCCATGGAAGACAAGTAAAGAAGTTTATCTAAGTTACAGAAGAAAGAATTAAAGTCAGCTTTAAGGCAAACATCACCAGCACGCGGCAATAAGAACTTGCAAGGGGTGCTGGCTGAGTGAAAATAACGCAGCTACATTAGGCGCGTGCAGCCTCGACTCCACCTCTCAAGGCGCAGTTTTGCGGCAGCGGCAGCGTTCCTCAGCGCAGGAGGGCGGGTCAGGCGCATTACAAAGGTTTCTTTCAATCCTAGTTTCTTTTGATTTTGTTATCACTTTCTTAAACTGTATCCAATTCTTGCAGATTAAAAGACACTTCATACCTGGCCTGGCTCTTAGGGGGCTTAGGTACTCCCACCGGTGCTTTAGCACCTGAAGGAAGCCTTCAGCCACCTACAGCGTTCAAGGGATTGAGCTGTCTTTTTTAATATCTTGCCAATAACACTCGCCTTATTAACAATAGCTTATCCTAAAGATGAATTCTCAGTTATCTTGAAATCATTACTTCCTCTACTCCTAGACCCCTTTCCCCCTCAAACAAACAAACAAAACCAAAAACCTACCCAAGACCTTTCGTGATTAGTTCAGGAAGACAGAAACGGAAGTTGCTTGGCAAATTGGGTTACAAAGTATCAGAATAAAGTACTGAATAGGTTTAGCTCAGTACATGCAATTGATATGTTCCTGGTTGGGCTTTGGGTGATTTTCATAACTCTCCTCTTACAATGTTGTATTATTTCTCACTGGGCTGTTGGCCTGAAGTCATGACATAAGCTGTGTTTGAGAACTATTACTTGTCAGTAATTAATTTCAATCATAAAGAAGAGATGGGTGTTCATATATATCTTTTTATGTTTGTTCATACCGAGGTCTAGTCAATGTTTTACCTCCTTGAGGATAGAAATGGATGACATAATTATTTTGACTCCACAGGAATGAGGATGAAAATCGTCTCAATATTCAGTTAATAGAACTAAAAATGGGAATACCTTTAAAACTATAGAAAATGTATTTTACTGTCTTTATCTGATACTCAAAAGTTTTAATTACAGAAGCAGGGAAAATAGAAATGTTACAGTGAATATTATAGGTTATCAGAAAAGGGAGGAGATTACGGTAAAAAATATGTAATTTAATACAAACTAAAAACACCAATTATACTAGGAAACAAGGAATGTATTTCTGGAAAACCTATGACAAAGAGAGGGCTTAAAAGTTAAGAAAGTATATGGTAAGGAAATGACAGAATCTGGGGGGATGCTGGGTGGCTTCAACTAGGACGCAGAGTCAGGTACACACACTTTCTGCCTAGAGCAACTTTTGAGATGAGGTCAATGGAGCCAGTCAGGCACCAGAATATCTTCATGAGGAGGAAAGAGAAGAGATTATAGGCCATTCTTTCTTGTTTTTATTTCCCCATACCCCCTGATGAAAAGTAAATCAGTTCATCTTAAGAGTCAGGCTTATACCTATTATTATGTTAAGAATTCCTAAAATCCACTCCCTTATCTGCTTGTCAGAAATGCCTTTGATGGAGCATAAAACCTTTTAACTCCATAGTTAGAAATTAAAAGAAGGTACTATCTGGTTGAGAGAGTACTTTGACACTCATTCATGCTCAAGTATAGGGAACCAATGAGTGGGTGAATGAATGAAAGAAATAAAATGCCTAAATAATTGGATCTCTTTTCTGTGTTGACTTAGAGTGGTGGTAATCCAAGTGGAGAAAGGAGAAGAAGTGGCCGTGACAGTGAGGCTGGCAATGTCTTGTAATGGTTGAACCTTTTTTCCTCGAGTCCGTTCTTTGTACTTCTCAAAAGGAAATCCCACATGGAAGTGTATTGCTGTCCTGCTGCACGTATGTAGAGATCTTAGTAGGAATGCTTCCAGTGAACTATAGCACACACACCTCTACTCTTTACTTATGAAGCTAACTCCACGGGAGAGGGATTTCATTTCTAGAGGATTTATTACTGGGGGGCGTTGCCAGATTTACTAATGACTGTGGTCTTCCCTAACTTACTGCCTTCTAGGTTTATCTCCCTACAAAACACGTAACAACAGAGGGGCAGAGAGCTATATGACTTGGGCAACGAAAAAGCAAACACGGTAAAAGGACCAGGCTGGGACTGAAGTCCAGGCCTCCCAGTTCCTCGCGCACTCACAGGTGCCTGGCCTCTCACCAATCTTTTCTTAGTCATGTCACAATATCAGTATGCTTTATCCTCACACTTCCTTTAAACAAACACTTAGCCCATTTGAGTCCCTTTGAATTCTGAACCCTTCATATTATCATTCATGTTGACTTTTGCCTCCATGTCAGTATTTTCTGTCATTTCATTAATGCATAGCACTAATCTATTAAAAACCAGTCCTTCTATTTGTACCTCTTTTTCATTAACTACATCACCTTTTATTAATATTCTCTGTTCCAAATCATTGGGTAGAATTAATAAATGTGAATCTGGTATATCCTTCAATTTAGCTACTCTGGGGCACAGACTGGCCAACTCGTCAAAATCTGTAGGTCAAGAGGGAATTGGACTTGTGAGTGGAATTTAAGCACAGGACATTTTAGGTTTTTTGTAATTTTATATTTCAGTGTCTTTATCATTCAAGAGAAAAATTTGAATGTCACAACTGCCTGGTTAATCAAACTGTGAAGGCTAGGGAAGGAGAGTCATGAGTTTCATCTTAAATTCCACGGCGACCACTGGCCTGAGGTCTGCGGCATGATGACAGAGCTTGGAGGAGATAAGCATAGTTTCGGTGCTGGCAGTTGCCTTCTTAACGTTGAGAAATTCTTAGTTCAAACACAAAAGTTCATTCCTGATTTACTGTGTAGAGCCACACCGTCACAGAGAAATGAATCTTTAAGCTGGCCTTCTGCCTTTTATCAGTAGTCCTCAGGCATTTTTCTTTTTGGCCCATAGTTCACCTTGGACCCACATCGTTCCATTCATAGTTTCCATGCGGGAAACTATGCACAAAGTTAACAAATGGTGTTCAGTTATAAGTGAAATAAGCCTTATTTTGTTTTTGTGGAAAGGCATAATATTAATTTGTATCGGTAAACTGACATAGTCACATTTTATAAATATGACTATTGTAAGAGACAAGACTAAGGGATGTTGAAGAACTTCAAGGTCATCTAATAGGATGGCTATTCACTTAGAACAAATTACTTGGGTAACAGGACTGTCAAAGTGGTCCTTAATATCCAGATCATGGGAACCTCAGTTTATGCTGCCAAGAACTGTTTCTTACCTGACACATAGTTCTTTGAAAAGACTTAATAGCTTATACCAGGTCTTTAAAAAGTTCTTAAAGACATTTTTGAGTCTATAGGATGCAATCTGAATTTATCTTTTTCTAATTGACTATCTCAGATATGTTTCTTCCTGCAAAGCACCAGTGAAACATAAATGTGATCATGTCTAGATACTAGAAAGAATATCACTTACTGCTGCAAATTTGTATAGAAACACACAATGATTTTTCCAGGTGAGTCAATAAATATGTTTGGGCCATTCCCTGGGAGTAGTCTAAGTAGGCCTTGGTTATCATGTTGGCAATTTTATTGTTAGGAAATTTTGATGTCTGATGCATAAAGTATGAGAATTCATTCCTGTAGAGATAATAGTCTTAAAATCTAACAACTAATGGAAAAAATCTAGTAAATGAAGAGAAAAATTCCAACTTCTCTTGAGATAAACCAGATGACATGAATACAACTCATTTTCCTGTCTCTCAGAATCCTATTTTGACAAAATATGTGGAATGTATAAAAATTATGAAGAAGAAAACTACAAGCACATATAATTTCTTCATCCAGAGATGTTAAGTAACAATTACTTGATTTATTACCTCTTAATTCTTTATATTCCTACATTGTATTGATCTTTTACATTTGCATGAAAACAATGAGTTATTGATAAAAGCAGCTCATCATCACATTAACCAAATTCATGCTCCATCAAACCTCTCATTTTTGAACATGCAAGACCTGTCTTTCCCCCTCCATTGTCAATCTTAAATTTAAGGGTCACATTTACACCAGCAGTTTTCTCAGCTTTCTCAACATGGAACAATCAAATAGTGTCCCATAGTCTTATACAGAACATAAATGCAACAACTCTAAACAGAATGATTATTAGAATAAGAACCAATATTTTTGACTACTTACTATTTGTCATGTTGCTTAATACAAAAATTTCATAAATGAGATAGGGTCACATATTTCTTCTGAATTAACTGGGTACAGGGAGATGAAGAAACTTTTGCAAAGTTACACAGCTGGTAAGCAGAAAATCTGGGATTTGGATGTAAGTCATATGGTTCCAGAGTCTGTATCCCTCAAAAACTATGTAAAATTAATTCGGAGATACTTTAAACCCTGCATGCTTAGGGGGCTTTCCCAGGCAGCTCTTGCAGAACAAAAAGAAAAACAAAAACAAACAAAAAAAACCTGTCTGTTTCCATATGGGGAAGTGCTAGCACATCTATTTTTATGCCACCGCATTATTTATTCTGGTGTCAAGAAGTTCATTAGATTTAACCAGTTTTATTTAATCGCAGTAAAGTCTAAAATTTGTGTGTGAACAAACTTGAGTATTGTAAAAATTCTAACCTTTCCACTCTTAATCTTTTAAATTATTCTCATTGGTTCACTCCCTGTGACAATTTCCTCGCTTGACTGAAGAAACTCAGGACCTTTTATTTTTGTCCCCAAAGAGTCCCCAGAGGAAGGCAGCAAGTATGTGGAGAGATTCTGAGCCTGGCCTCACAGACGCTCCCTTGTCTTGTTAGTTTTTCTTGCATGGACTCTTCTATGCTTCTGATAAGTAAAAAAATAAAGTATCTCAAATTTTCTATAACCATTTCTAATATTTTTCCTCAGGGAATAGTTTGTATTCCAGCATGTTCTTTACATTTCACCATAGTTTTGTTTCTTTTTTAGTCTTTATATAAATATAAGTTCTGATTCCTGTATGTCTAACGGCACATAATTATATCTCTGCCTTATTCCACAGACATTTTTTGAGCACTGTCGTAGGCATTGAAAATACAGAGATGAATGATACAGTTCCTGTCCTAAAGGAGATGCACGTCTAGTGGGAGAGAGCGAGGCAAGGACAGAAATGACATCGCAGGATAATAGGTGCTATGATTGGACTGTGCATGGTGTAACTACAGCTCAGACGGTGCACTCTCAAATGCGGGGGGCGTCAGGGAAGCTGCGCTCTGTGGGGAAAAAAAACTCACTGCATAAATTTTATTCATAACATGACTTCCACCTCTATTCTTGATTTTTTTCCCCCAAGCTCTGTAACCTCAATGACAATGGTGTACACACAAGGAAAACGCAGAAGGGGATTGAAAACCGTGCTCCAGAAAAGCAATTCAATGTTTCTTTTGAAAATAATGAAAAGAAATATATCAAACTCAGCAGAACACATTTTATTAATAGAAACAGCCGTATACAACCCTGGGTGATTCAATATCAAAAAGAAACAAAAATCCTACAAAGATCTGACATCACAAGGAGATAATAATTTGCCCTGGCCTGCATACCCTGACAGGCCCAAAATTGAAAATGGAAACACAGACACGCAGCCCGTGGGGAGAGGTCCCTGCCCTTTCATAAGACGCTGGGCCGCAGTGTAATTTCAGATTACTAGGCATCGCCTGCCTGGCGGGGCACCATTGCCACTGGGATCCTTTGCTTTCTGCAGAAACTCAGTGGAAATTGCCATTCTGGAAACTTCTTCATCCTAAGAGGAGCAGTTCAAATGATTCTATGTAAAGGTAGTGATCTGTAAAATGAATTTCAAACAACCAATAATTTCTGTTTTCCTTATAAATGTTTAAGCTATAAAGTGCTCAAGTCTGTGCTTTATGATATCATATAGGCTTCATGGATCTCAGCTGTCTTTCACAGAGACGGAGGCCCACTCAAGCATGCGAGTTCTGCTTTTCCTTAACTTTTAGTCTTTTATTTTAACTGTGTTTTCAGGAGGTACCACCTTTCTAGGGCTCAGTTAATCTGGACAACAGCTCTCTCTTCCTGCTGCTCTGGACTTGCTTGGAACAAGCAGCCACTGAGGTTAACAGGAGTCACCGGCCCTGTCTCAGCAGAACTGGACATAACATAGGTGGTTCCCGTGGAAATGGGTGTCGGCACCAGGGCTGTTTCTTCATTCTGTCTCAAACTTCAAATGCAGCTTATGATTTACTTGAAGATTAGTCATCAAATATTAAGTTCCGCTTATTTCATTTCTAGTACTGAGTTTTAAAGCTAGGCACTTTGTGACAGTGGCTTTTGTATTTATTGAGCATTTAAGCATAGGTAGGATTTGGGTAACTGGAAGAGAGAGTGGACCAATTCAAGGCTTCGGTGAAAAAATAAAGAAATGCCTATGGGAGGAGTTGGAAATATAAAATTTGGGAAATGGTGTAAAATAAATTGATGGATGATGTCTTGAAAAAAGAAGTTTACAAATAAGAAAGTGACAAGATAAAAAGTATTCCCAAGCCAGTTGCGTGTGCCATGATGGACAGAAAGACACAGAGGAGAAAGGCAGGAGAACACGGGTGACGATGTTCAGTAACTCGCACGCGGAAGAGATTGGGGGTCTGGCACAGCGCAGTCTGGAGAGATGCAGAGGACAGGGCGGACGTTAGACCTGAGAGGGGAAGAATTTACACCCTGCGATTCCTAACTTGATAAAAAAAAAAAAAAGAAGTGACAGAAAGGGACTCTAAGCTTTGAGCTTGGGCAGAGAAAGACAGTGCGGGGCCCCTCGGCAGACAGTGAAATGGGAGGCTGAAGTGACAGTGTGGGAGGACAGCTTCGGCTTTGCACAGGCTGAATATTAAGGGCTGATGGAACATCAGGCAGTTCAACAATCAGGAGCTATTAGTACAGAGGAGGAAAGAAGAGCAAAAAGTACAAGGAGGAGCAAAAAACCAGCCTGAACAAGAGTTCAGGAACAACTTTTTGAAGCCTTGATATTGCTGAACTTGAAAATTCTGTGTAATGGAAAACTCCCTTATCAAAGATTCCTCATAGTCGTTAATTTGTGCTTAGTATTGGTTTATATAGTATCAATTGACGAACTGATCTCAGAATACTTTTGACTCAGAAAGCCGTGGTCAGAGATTAACTTCTCTACAATCTCGGGGGTTATCTTTAGCCCTTCAGTCATAGGGTTTTGTATCATTGAAGGCCTGACTCTAATTTTTTCATCAACATTTTCTTGGAAAGGAACTGTTGCAAATATGGTGGTGACAAGTACAGATCAGTAGCCAGAGTAGTTCTCATCCCTGGGTGCCTAGTAGAATCCCCTGGGGAGTTTGTAAATAGCATTGATTCCAACCAGCAGAATGAGCCCCTCTGCGGGTATTGTCTGGACATCAGTACCTTGTAAAATCTCCCCAGGTGATTCTAATGTAGATGCAATGCTGAATCCTCCAGACAAATGGTGACTTTGAACCTTAGCTTAACATTGGGATCACCTTGAAAACGTTAAAAATACATAGATGCTTGAGTCCTGCTCCCAAAAATCCTGAGCATTAGGAGTTTTAAAAGGATCCCAGATGATACTGTGTGGCTAAGGTTGAGAGCCACCGAGCAGTCCCTGCTTGTTTTAAGGCACAATTCCCAAGGTCGTTAGCTCAAACCTGTCCGGGGGGCACAACTAGGACCGCTGCGGGAGAACGAACTGCTTGCTATTTTTGCCATCGGCATAATGAACTCGATTGTCAGCTAACTTTTGAACACAGAGACTCTCTTCCTGGTAATAATGATGTAAGAGGCAGAAAAACATCACTAGATTGTTCAGATCCCAGGTTGGGTTTGCATTGTTGGCAACTGGAAAGTTCATGTCTTAACTTGTCAAACTGAATTGTTTTGAACTAAAATCACAGAGTCAAAAAATGTCATTTACAGGTGCTTCTCTGGGGGAAAAAACTCTGTGACAAAATGAAATGTACACATCTGCAAATCATAGCCAGGAAGTCCAGTTTACCACAGTGAAATCTAGGGTTTGACAAAGATTTTCCTCCATATTGTAGAAAGGGGGCTACACTGGGTACCGTCTTACTCATTTGTTTTTCTGGTTTATAAAGATATATTTATTTTCCCCACCTCTCTAAGCCTATTTATGTTTTAGATTTATTCTGAGTGTCTTTAAAAAGCAACACAGATATTTGTTAGTCCTAAGTTGTTTTTTCTTAAATTCAGTTTTACCTAGAACTTGTTTAACATGCTATAAATCTATGAACTGATATGTTGTTAAAAGGAAACACTTCCTCTGCCTGGAATGCCCCTTTATTTATTAAAATGCTACTTCTCCTATGGTTTGCTCACATTCCAGCTTGTCTGTTGTCTTAGCTTGGGCTGCTATAACAAAAGACCATAGCCTGGATGACTTTAAAAAAGAGACATTTATTTCTTGCAGTTCTGGAGGCTCGGAGTCCAAGGTCCAGGTGTGGGCAGATTAGGTCCCCAGTGAGGGCTCTCTACATGACTTCTAGATGGCCGTCTTCTCACTGTGTCCTCACACAGTGGACAGAGTGAGAGAGAGAGAGCAGGTTCTCTGGTCTCTTCTCATTAGGGCACTAATTCCATCTTGAAGACCCCCACATTCAAGATCTCATCTAAATCTAATCACACCCCAAATGTCCCAGCTCTGAATTCTATCACATTGGGCATTAGATGTCAATGCATACATTTGGGTGGGAGGGGAGGCACAAACGTTTAGTCCCCAACAGCTGTGAGATCCTTCTGCTTCCATTTTAAAGCGATTCCTCTTTCCTTTGAGTCCCTTACAGTTCTTGTCTATTCCTTGCACTTGTCATGTATTGTAAACAACCTTGTTCTGGCTTTTCTTCTCAACTAGATTGGAAGCTCCTTGAGAGCAGAGATGAAGTAGGGTCCATTTAAATGTCCTCAGGCAGCAAAATGCCTTCCTCATAACAGATGCTCAGTTAACTAGTGTTGGTTTTGCTCTATGATTTGGGGCAGGTTTCCTAAGCTCTCTAGGTTTAGTTTCCTTACTGTGGCGTGGAGGTATTGATACAGATCTTCTAGCGCTGTGGTGAGGATTTAGAAGTATAATGCGCATAAATTGTTTAGCAAGTCTGGTACACAGGGAGGATTTGATGAGTGAGTACTGCTAAGCAAACTGAATGCAACTGAGGGAGCCAGGCTATCTTCATAGGCAGGAAGAGTGAGCAAGGAGTGCTGGGCAGGGACGGGAGAGCAGAGTCTGTACTTTCAGGTGAGTGGTCAAGGCAGGCCTCCATGGTAGTTTCAACGGAAAAAGAACCAAAAGGAAGTGAAGGTACAAGTTGCGCAAAGACCAGGGAAATTGCTGTTCAGATGGGGGGGCAACAAGTGCAAAGGTCCTGAGGTAGGGATGGGCTTGACACATGAAAAGAATGAATTAGGACGCATGAAAGGATGTCAGAATATCTCCTAGCTCTTGGAGCACTGCAGTAGAGAGAAAGGACCCATCTGCAATAGGTGGTACACAAAATGTCCACACTTCTATGAGTTAAACTTTAAGTTTTGAGAACAGGGACATTTCCCCAACTCTGTGTGTGTGTGTGTGTGATACATCACCACTTTTCAAAGTGATAGCAATGGCAGGCAGGTGCATATGAGAGCAGTCTGACTTCAGCGTCTGTCTCTGTGTCAATGACCAGAATGTGTTTGGCTTCATTTATGCTACTCTGAGCATGTGTCTCTGCCCCTTCTCTCAGTACTAGGTGTATTTCTCCAGAAACTGTGTCCCAGCTTGAGGGTGGTGGCCTCGTCAAGTTCAAAACAGACAAATTTAAATGAAGAGTGTTGTGTTTGAACAGCTTCTTATTTTTTCTATGCTTTAAATAAACTCTTCTAATCCAAATGAATTAGGGAGAATTGCTGTTACTATCTCCACTTTATAGTTGAGATAACTAGGACAGAAATTTCATATTTTTCTAAGTCAATCCAAGTATAAATGTTCTTATATAGGTGATTTATAGAAAAGTGATTAGTATACATGACAAATATGTATGTAAGCTTTTGCCATGAGATACTATAATTTTAAGGCAAGAAGACATTTGAAAAGTTCTTTTGGCTGTTGAAAAACTGTCCCTTTGCACTTTTTCAAGGATGTTTTATCAAGTTCACATGTGAAGATGACCTATGGTGAATTTCACATAGGTTTGAGGAAATATTCTTGTTAAACTAGTTATATGGCATATAGATTATTCAGGAAAACAGTGTTAAAAAGTGTATATTGTTATGATTTATTTTACCTGTGTCACCTGCAGAGAGTTAATTGTCACAGTTCAGTTACTATGTATTTTCAAAATAATGTTAGACCTATTATTTTAGAACTCAGGCACATTCTTTTTTTCTTATTACAAGGAGTATGTCCAGAGACCACGTCACAAATGACAGACGTGGTAAGAGTTGCCGTACTGGTTGACAGCCACCAAAGGGATGTTTCCTGAGAGGGCGTTTGCAAATCAACCCCCACACACTGAACAACTTCTCCTAATATCTCTGATTTTTTCCTTAGCGACTCATAGCCCTATTATCCTTAATTGTGGATCTTAGGGCTGTTGGGGCTATTTTATGAAAAGGAACATATTCTGCATATTTATATAATTTGTGTTTTTGTGCATTTGGGTTGTATCTTTTCTTTCTTGTCTTTTCCTCCTTTGCCACAGAGTCCTATTGATTTATTAATTTTTCTAAAATAAAAGTGAGACCCTTTCCTGCGGGCATAAATAAAAAAGAATGTAGCAGGCCTATTGGGGCTGTGCAGGGTGTCTTAAAATTAGCCAGCAAGGCAAAAGACAAAGAGAGAGGGAAAAAACTGGCTTTGAGGTTGTCTCTGGGCTGCTGAGTCAAGCTTGACTTGTCAGATTTCCTCTGGGCTCTTCAGTTACGGAGGCAAAGGGTCCATTCATCACCACTGAAACAGCAACGCAATAAGAACAGCAGCGGCGGCAAACTTCCCTGCTTTCATTAAAACTGGTGCTACCCTTCCAGTTTTCTTCAGTTGAGTCTGCACTGACTTTATATATAAAGTTCTAGAGGCATTTTTTTTCTAATGCATATTTTACAAAGTCTAGCACTTCATGGAATATTTTTTGTCTGCAGTTATAGTTTAAAAGTATCTTTAAAAAATAGTTTATGGTGAGATGCACACACACACACACACACACACACACACACACACACACACATGGACAAACCAGAGTCCATAACTTTGGATTATTTTACGTAGTTATTGATTATATTCCACGCTGAAAAAAAAAAAACCACCCAAAATCTAAATCAACATTTGTGTTCTAATCTTATTAAAGGCAGTCACAAAAAAATTCATATAGATATATCATATCTATATGATTATCAAAATATGTTAATAGGATTATTTGGTTATACCAAGGATTAACATTCTTAAGGTGATAGTACAGTGGTAGCATTCACCAGGCGTTCTGAAATCATCTGTGTTCATTTCTCTCTGTTCGCTTGCCAATTAAGTTCCATCACTTAAACAATGTCCTGGGGCCAAACTCCCCACCTGGGGAAGAAAAAGTACAGAGGTTTGGTGTTGTCATTATCTCCAGGAAACTTCATCCAGAAGTTCTAAAGCCAATAATCCATCTCTCATTGTCCCTCCCTCTCTGAGCTATTCCCCACACAGACACTCCCTGAATTAATAGGGAAAGAAAACAAGAACATCATTCAGAAGTTTAGCAATAGGAGAACATATTTATGTGTGTAAACAAACAAAAAAAACCTTGTTTATTAAACAATGTACGTCAAGCTTTTTAAAAATGAAAATAATTTTAATATATAATATAGCGCCACCATGACCAATTGCTGCATATATTTGATCACACATTTTTATGTTTTTTAATAGAACAAATATAAATTTTATGTTCTGTGTTCAAAATAAAATTATTGTAAGTGTTTTCGCAGGGAAGCTATGGGAGAGGCAGGCAACACTGGAGGCTGTGAGGCCTAGCAGTTGAGAGGAGGGGATTTAGATTCAGAAAACCTGGGTTCATATATACAGCTCCACAGTTTACATATTGTGTGGCCTTGGGAAAATATCTAATTCACAGTTCCTCAGTTTCTCATCTGTGAAATAAAATGTTAACAAGTCCTTCAGTTGCAGATGCAGAGAGCCTTTGTCCATCATCCTTTCTTTGTATAAGAAACTGGGATTAACTGATGGGCAAATTCAATGAAGAACAATGAGAAGTTGAAGGGAGATGCAGCTTAAAACATTTTGTTTTAGAGGATCTATTCAAATTATTGGGTAGCACAGTTTTGAGGAACTACTGGTCTAAATAGTAAAAAGAAGGCTGAACTCACTCCACCTGATGATAAAAAAAAAGTACTAAAAGAATTAATTTTCTAACAACATTTAAAAAAAAGAATTATTGAGTGGATTTAATGAAATAATATAAGGCAATTAAGCAGTACTTAACTAAGAGCTTCATGAGTGTTGACTGTTATTATATTTTGTTATATTTCTGTCTTTGTATAAGTGTATTTTATTTATATATTTTATTTTATATGATAAATGTAGATTTATTTTACATATTTTAATTTACATATTAATGTAGTATTGATATTATATTTAAAAAATATACTGGAAAATATATACTTGATGACATATTATCGAGGATCCCACTGTCAAAGCTTGTACAAATGATATTCAAGCCATAATCAAATGTAGACATGTCCTCCTTAGCTCTTCCACGTGCCTGGAGATAGGTGTGAGTGGGTAGCTTTCTTTTAACAGTCAGGAGTAAAATGTCATCAGAGATGATCCCTAGCACCTAGCAGGGGCTTGTGGTAGATCCAGAGGGAAGAACGCCACCTACTGAACAGCAAATTTCAAAATTTATCTCTTCATCATGAGAACTTAATGATCATAATAAACTTAATAAGATGTAACACTTTACAATCATTAATTAGTTAATCTGTGAAACATCTTTGTGAACTTGAAAAGGGTCATTACCCCTGTTATTATTACTCACAGGAGTCACAGACAAAGCCATTGAGACTTAAGCCCTGGCTACCCAGCATCCAGCATTCAGCATCCTTGGATGACTCAGGGAAAATTTCATCTGATAACAGAGACTGGAATCCAGTGTTTGTGGTGAAGTCCTCAAGCACCTCGCTAGGTTTCACATTCTCTGTTTGTATCTGTCTTCAGAATCTGTAGGGCCACTAATCTCAGCTCACACTTAGATTATTACCGAGGAAAATAACACCATAGAAGGGAAAACTTTTGTTTTTGTTTTTTACATGGATACTCCAAGAAATTATGGTTGTCTTTAACTGGTTTTTGCATATCTTTGTTCTTTTCACTTTATGAAGGTAGTAAGCCTCCTACCTCTCTTGAAGGTAAAAGGAATTTTATCACTCTCTACATTTCTTGATATTTTGCCAAATTCATGATCAAAGACAAGTTTACTCTGGATTTCTTTGTGTTTCAAGGTGTATTTCCCTCTAACAAGTTTAATTGAGGAGAGCCATCCTCATCCTCAATCGTCTTGTCTTTATTTACGCCCTTGTATGTTGTTGTAAATAAATAAACATGTAGCCGACAGCATCATCACCCTGAAACTGAGACCTCTGTGCAAAACTGACCTGGTACAAACCCTGCTTTCTCTGAGGTATTTTAAGTCCAAACTATAAATCAATTTTACAACTTTACCAAAATCAAAACCAAAACATTGAGAATCAGGGTATACTCAGTAAGTTTAAAATATCCTAGTTCTTTCCTCCGCACCCCCACCCCCCCAATTTGGTCTTTTCTTAATTATTTATTCACTCAATAAACATATATTTAAAGACCTGGTACCAGGATATGCACCAAATATGGGAAAAATCGTATAGTGACTCCAGCTTCTAAACATTGTCACAAGGGTAATCAATAGTTTAAGATGGATAGAGCAGAGTCATGGTTAAGAAAATGGTTGAAGACTTATTTAGGTCTAAATTCACATATCCACTTTGCTACATAGCAGCCCCTTCAAATTGGAAATAAATGATTTTGCCTCCCTGAGCTAAAGTTTAGTCACCTGCAAGATGGAGAGTATAATCTCTCTACCATGCTGTTATTATGATGATCAAATAAAATAATACATGTAAAGCAATTAATATATTGTTTGAAACACTGCAGTGTTAGTAAGGGCAAGCTAGGTTTTTCTCTTTTTTTTTAAATTGGGATGCATTTTAGATTTACTTGGAAGCACAGCTTTTAACTTGATCTGGGAGACTGTTAGGCCAAGAACTTTAAGTCCCCTTTCTATCTGCAGTGCAGTGAACAAAACTGCCTTCAGGTAAGTCTGGGTGTTTGTTCTGGAGTAGCTAGGCAGTTGCTTGAGAACTGGAGATGTCCCCTTTCCTACTGGAAGGGACCATAACCAACCTCATCTTCCCACTATAGCTGAGGTGCTTCCCCAAAGTAAGGGGCCTACGAAATCCTATTTGCCTTGTGAATTTCAGCTGCTGGGTAGCTGGCATTACCAGGCAAATCCAGGAAATAGCTGGTACCTCCATCACCAGACTACTGATTTCCAAGCAGCCTGTGTATTGTCCCACCGATAAAGCTGCTTTCTCATTTTTTCCTATAAAAAGCTTAAATAGCAAGAAGCAGTAGCCATCCGTGGATCACTGACCCACACTGCAGGAGTAGAAGCTCTGGGCATTGTATTTCTCTCTGTGGTTGACGGTAGTCAGTGGACTTATGCCTTCTCTCTTCCTGCCGATCTAGCCGCACAAGGTTTTCTTTTCCCAGGAAAGCCCTTATTTTGTGATGATACAAAATTCATCTTGAGCCCTGCTGCAACACAGGTGATGGCTCTGGGGGGACTCACCTGATACACATGGACTGCTATTCTAGGTCTACCCTATTTGGGGATTTTACCCCATTTTTCTGTCCTTCCACGAACTTCAAGAAAAAAAAAAAGGAACTTATTCACTATTATCATGCCACAAAAAGTTTATTAGTTCAAAGATGGTGAAGCCTCTTGATTAAAAGAATGCAAATAATTTAGTAGATTTAGGAGTATAGCTGGTTTTTAGTTCTGTTATTCCTGTATTAATGAGATAACTTGTTTTTACCTGATTATTCTTATGAGTGAATTAAAGAATATGATTCTAATGAAGTTCACATTTTTCCTGTGTTGTAAAGATAAAAAGAATAATGCCTCTAACTTGATGAAATATTTGTATCACATCATACATATTTTTTTAGGTAGATAAGAGAAACGATGTAGCATAGTTTGAAGAGGACAGGCCCCGCAGCTACAGTGTGTAAGATTTGAATTCTGTCTTTGCCAGTTTCTAGCTTAAACTCTTTGCCTCACTTTCCTCATCTATACTCATAAAATGGGAACAAAAGGGGATATGAGAATTAAATAAGTTATATATATAAATATATACATGGCTTAAAAATCACTGCTCTGTACTATTAAAAATGTATGTGTGGATTTTGAATTCCAATTCCTTACTTCAAATTGGATCATTAATCCCCATATCTTTCCCTTTTAACTTGTTATTAATAGTATGTAAGAAAGCTATTAATTTCTGCATATTCTATTACTAGCCATCTTAATAAACTTTCTTAGTAGGCAATTACGATATTTCATAGTTGTTTCTCTTAGGTTTTGTAGGCAAGTAATCATCTGTTAACAACAATGGTATATCCTCTTATTTATTTTTCTTGTCTTATTGCAGTATCTAAAGCTTCCATAATAGATTATACTACTGTAGCATCAGGCATGTGGGGTAGTCTGTATTTGATGCCTCTCTCTAGCTGGAATTATGCTTTTTCACTCTAATGACGTCCAACTGAGCTGTACAACTGCTCTGGCCAATGAGATGTGGGACATTTTTTAAAAGGCTTTCTAAAAGCCAGACTTGATCTACCATGTTCTCTTTTGCCTTCCTTAAGCAATTGTCTATGCTTTCGGCAGAGGTTGCTGCATTAGCCTAACTCCTGAAGTGCAATCATGTGGCTCAGAGTTGCAGCTGACCCTTGATAGGCATGCAGCAACAGCAGGAAGCAAACCTTTGTTGTTGAATGTCATTGAAATTTGGGGTCACTTGTTATTGCAATATACATCCTTAATCTAATTTTTCTTCTTAGTCATCTCAATTTTGTTCTCCTTAGTGCCTTTTAACCAAAATTCTTCTTGAATTTCTTCCTTCTTTTCAGATTAGAACTATTCCCAAATTATAAAGCAAATGCAATATCGTTCTTATTGAAAGCAGGTGGGACCACATTAAGGCTATATCTATAATAGTGAGAAAACTGAGTATAATTTATCATAAGGTTAAAGTTATCTGAGAAATAAAGAAGAAACTTCTCTGGCCCAAACTCATATTTTTATCTAGATTAGATGAGCCAAGTTAGAAAATGGTTGCAGGGCACTCAGCTTTCAGCTGTCGCCACTTAGGCATCCTTGCAGTGCTGTTCCTAAAGAGATTTTTAAAAACCAGTGGTTATCTTTCAGAAGTACAGCTAGGAGATTTGAACTTTTTCTTTTTTATGTTCTTGTATAATTTTCAAATTTTCTACAGTGAGTGTACATATTACTTTTATAATTAGAATTTTAAAATCTTTAGAAATGGCACCAAGAAGAGCTGGGTGTGAAATGGGTAAAATGGTGGGGTTTAGGCATGAAATGGCAACAAGAGGAAAGCAGGAGGAGAGTTGGAAAGCGATGGCAACCACACAGGTGAGAGATGGTGGGCTCAGGCAGTGGTGGTGGGAACCATGGGTAAAATGGCTTTGATATATGCTGGTGCAGTAGAGTCAAATGTGATGGAATTTGGTGATGGATATGGGGCAGTGGTGAGAGTTTAGATAGGGAGTTTAGGGGAGAGAAAGGAGTTTAAGGTTACACTCATGTTTTGATTGAGGTTACTAGGTGGATGTTGCCATCCCTGAGATAAGCAGAGATAAATGCAAAGAAGTGAAGAATAACCAGTTCGCAATGGGACAATTTTAATTTGAGATGCCTGTGGGAAATATGTAAGTCAAACTGGATAAATTCTTTCCCTGTCATTATTTGGTAGAATGTTAATGGGTAGTAGGCAATTGCTAGTCTTTATCCTACGGCAGCATTGGAATAACTGGAGTTTGCTTTAGCAGAAAATGTCTGGATATTTTTTGGATAAACTTCCTGTTTTCAAGCCTGTTCTGAAAAGATTAGTTTCACATCCCTATAGGCAAAACTGGTTGCAACAGTATATAGACTTTTGGGTATATTTTAATATTTCATCATTTTATTGACCTGAAAGTAGTGAGCAGATTGAAACTTATTGGTTACTGGTTTTGGCCTCGGTGTTTTCTTATATGGATTCTGTGCAGATTCCATATTTTGGCCATGTAGGCATTTTCTCTTCAGGGCAGCAATCTCATTGTTCACTTTGTGAGATCTGAGGGTATTTCCCTCTGTCTTTAAGAGGTGTGGTAGGGTTTTCGAAAGTATCAAAATGAAGTTGATTTGTCTTCATTGGTTTAACAATAAAGTTCTGTATGGCATATATTTAAAATAGGATACTTTCTTAGGTTTGGCTTGGTAATTATAAGGTGGGCAATTACTGATCTAAAATCTTATACTTCAACTCACTGTGGAATACTAGAGAAGGCAGGGAATCAAAATTCTCTCCCTGGGTCAGTCACTTAAACTCGTTGCCTCTCAGTTCCTTTATCTCTAAAAATTGCAACAGGTATTTGCTCACTCCAGCGACATTACACACTTGGTTTTGAATTATGTATCTGAAACTGTCTAAAAACTACAAAGCACTACACAAATATTGGTAATTTTTACCATTCCTCAATTATACCCTTATTCCTTTTCTCATTTCTGGCCTGTTTCAGTATGTTTCAGTATGTACAGGAATAATTTTCTGAAATGAAGAAGAACCAACTGGCCATGGAGAAGATTAGGGAGTAAGAAAAACATTTTTCTGTCTTTTGTCATAATTAAAATTCAGAGCTAAACAGGAGCACCGTTTGTGAGCTTTTTTCAAGCAATAGTTTTATTTCTTATGTGATATGCTACATTATGCATATTATATAATATTAATATTTAATTAATGTGTAACCCAAATTCAATTTATTGCAAAAATTTAATCATAATTATGTGCTGTGATTTAATTGATATTATAATATGCTTAATAATATATTGATGTATATTATTACATGTATTAATTGAATATAATACAAAGCTTTTAGGATTATTATATATAATGTCTCCATGACTTATAAATTGCCATTTTTAAAATGTTCACTTTATTACCTGCAATTTTTCTACCCAGTGATAACCACTTATTATTTTGCTATAGAAATATGCAACCTTAGTCTTTTTTTAACACATAATTATTATTTTGTACATAAATAATAGATGTTTCATTAAACATAATTGGGATTATATTGTGTATAATATATTGTAATTTAAAAATATCTCCTGCAATTAATTACAGACATTTCCCAAACTATTAAGAATGAACAATATGATTGCTAGTAGTTTTGAAGTATAGTTAAGTAAGTATTGAATCAACTTCCTAATATTGAAAGTTTGGATTATTTATGATTTTTGTGTAAATTTTCACTATGTATGTATTCACAGATAACGTATAGTTCAAATACATACATAGGTACATATACTGCTGACAAACCCTTTAGCAATTCAAAGCTTACTTACAACGTTAACATGTTAAACAAGTACAAGCTTATCTGTTCTGGTTGGCATTAAAATTTCATACAGACTTTCCTCCTCTCTCTCCTCATTTTCCCCTCTCATGTCTGACCTTGAATGACATGGCTTTGGAGAGACTGTAACTTATGCTTCAATATTCTCATTTGTGGAACTTTGTTTGCATGCAAGATTATTTTCTTAGGGTGCACACATATGTTGTCAATTTGCTCACTAGGTTGTTCCATTCCCAACAGCAGTGTATGAAGTGCCTATTTTCTGCTGCATATTATTTAAAAAAATTATTTGTCGACTTGAATTGCAAATGATGGTGTAGCAATACTGTTTTAATTTTTATTTCTTTGATAGAAGTTAGGCTGAACTTTTTTGATCTTCAATGGAAGTTTTTATTTTTGTGTGTGAATTGCTTCTTAATAATATCTGAAGTTTCAGATTATTTTTATATGAAAATATTTTTAATTTGAAAATCCTTTATATATTGACATCTTAAATCCAAATATTCAAGTATTTTATCATTCTCTCATTTATCCACATATTTTGTTTATAGGACTTCCAAATGTGTAGGAATTTTACATTTTCGTATAATTTAGCATTTTCTTTAGACTTACTGTTTTGCTTAGACACTTAGCCCATCCTTCCATAATCTACAATTATATAATTATTTACCTATGTTTCTTCAGTTTTCAAAAATATGTATTTTATATTTAACTAATTTAAGCCTATTGTCTTAAAATATAATATAAAGATATAATTTTTTCCTTGGACTAATTAAGGTTTTCTTAATTATTTGTCGAATAACATCTGTCTGAATTTTTTTTTAATTTATATAACTCCCTTCTAGTTTCATTCTGCTCAGAAATCTCCTTTTAGAGGAGTATTTCTGTCACCCTGTCATAAATGGTCCAACCACTCTCTACTCTTTTGCTCTGTTTTTCCTACACCACGCTTTTCGTTATCTGACATTATACTTGATATTTTGTATACATAACTGTTTATTGTCTGTCTCGCTCATAAGAACGTAAGTTCCATGAGAGCAGGGATTCTGTGTCTGTTCACTACTGTATCTCAGTGCTTTGAAAGGTCCTGAATATGAAAAACATTTTGTATACAGTTACTGAATAAATGAATACTTAAGCACAATGTAAATTTTCTGCCTTTCATGTTGCTTGACCTTGTAAAAACTTTCTTCCTTATACCTCATCTTTACACAGACAGTGGATCTGGTAAAAGATGAAATAAATGACTCATTTTACTGCCTGTGCCTCTTTTGAGTAACTGAGTTCAATTGTTGTTTATTCTAGATTTATCTCTTTTCAGTGATAGAAGTTCTAAAAAGGTTATATATTTTTTCATTTAAATAGTGATTGGATGTTCTTTTTATATAGATTGGTAAAGTAAGTGATGTTAACTTACTTTACTATTTCAGTTGCTCTTAAAAAAACAAAATGAGCAAAGATGTTCATTTTTCTGTAAAAGAAAATTTAGCTTATTTATTTATTTTTTTGGTCTTTTTAAACTCCTTATAATGTAGCGTTATTGTAAGAGGGACTGATCTTATTTATTTTTAATTTTATTTTCCAGAGAAGCAATTTGTCCTTAGGAACGAATTGCTAGTTAATAGCACTTTTTTTCTGCCAGTTCTCAGACACATAAAATCATGACAGAGGAAGAGAGGGAAATTGGTCCGAGGCTGCAATGGTAACTGATTGCTCAGCAGAAACTATGCTTAGTTTCTATAGGCTTTCATGGAGTGTTTTGATACGCTGTAAGGAGTTTGCAATTGGAATTACATTTCACTATTCTCTCAGGCTAATTGGCTCTATATTATGACAGAGCCACATGGGCTCAACTGAGTGCCGCTTAGGTGGAGTATGCACACGATGTTGCAAAGAACTGCATATAACTTAGGAGGGGTAGGGTCTAAGCGCCAACTACACAGGCCTTCAAATTTTCTTCTAGAGGAGTTGAGAACTGAATCTCTAAATCATCTTTCTAATTAATGGATTTAGCTTAATTGTTATAAGTTTGGATTTTGTGCAGGAGCCCAAAGACCGTAAGGCACTGTAGGTGCCATACATCAGTCATGCATCGAAGTCAGTGTGACATTTTTTGAGTAGCCTGTCTTCCTATGCTGCCAATCTACCTGGACCATCATCTTAAAATAAGGTGACAGTGTCATTAGAGGAAGGGTTCATTTCTTCTCTCCCAACAAAGATCCTTTGACCGCAAGTGAAAGATGATTGAATCATAGGGCAAATCTGTGCATACCCAAGACAGTTTCTCCTGTTTTTCATTTGTTTTTAAAATTGTTTTAACCTTGCTGTGGCACATTTTGGGCAATGTTCATAAATCTTGTCCTATTTCCTCATTGGCACATAGCCAAGGAAATGGAAACAAGGCTTTATTGTGAGATGCTGTCAAGCTCTGGGTTCAGGAGCAGTAAGTTTCCTTTTCGTGTTGGCGGTCTGGGAGCCCATCAGCATTTCCTGCTCTGTGTTTGCCAGCCTTTGTCACTAGTGGAACGTTGCAGATGAAATCCTACAAAGCCATCAAGGAAGGCAGGAGATGGTTAGAGTTCTGTAAGGTGGGCCAGACCAGTTTCCAAGATGGCGGGGCCTATGACAGACTGTTCAGATCTGAAGGACACCAAGTCACTGCACCCTCACCACGTTAGAGAGGAGGTATTCCAGGTTCTTTGCAAAGCAGGCTTTGAAGAGGGGAGCAAAAAGGCATTGAGAAGTTACCTCTCCTCTTCCTGCCTCTTCTTCCTATGTCCACATCACTCTTTTTCTTCCAGAAGATGCTGATAATGTGGACAGACAGTGTAGATAGGGCACTTTTTCCATTACTCCAAAGCAGGGGGAAAATGAAAAGTCTCCAAAGCTGGACCATATTTTTATTCTGTTATAGTTAATAGGTTATTGGGACATGTCTGGCTGTCATTTGAGAAAATTTGAAAAATGGGGGGATAAAGTACTTTTGTGTAGAGTAGATGTTTAATCTAATTTGGTGACTGAGGAACACTATTTTTTTCAGCTACCTTAGCTTGCTGGGGACCTGAGAATGTGACTTATGTTTAGGGAAGGTAAATTCTCCAGATAAGCTAGAAAAAATGATTCCTTAAATGGTACAATTATATCAAGCAAATATATTCTATGCACTTTATTTTTAAAAAGATTTTATTTATTTATTTTTATAGAGAGGGGAAAGAGGGGGAGAAAGAAACGGAGAGAAGCATCAATGTGTGAGAGATACATTGATAAGTTGCTTCTTGCACGCCCCCAGCTGGGGACCTGGTCTGAAACCCACGCACATGCCCTGACTGGGAATTGAACTGGCGACCTTTCTGTCCATAGGTCAGCACTCAATCCACTGAGCCACACCAGCCAGGGTATTCTATGCACTTTAGAAAGTGCTAAATAAATATTTTGTGTACAGTTCCATAAGTTTTAACATATAAATAGATTCTTGTAACTACCACCACAAACAGGATGCAGGACAATTCCAATGTTCCCCATTCCACCATGCTGACCCTTTGTAGTCAGATGCACCTCCCCATCTGCAGCAGCTCAGTTTGGCAGCGTTTTTAGATAGGGCTGACACCAGAAACACTATCCATAAAAGGAAGAAAAAATAAATTGGACTTCATCAAAGTTACAAAGTTTGCTCTTTTTGATGAACACAATGAAGAATGAAAGGCACGAACTGGGAGAAAATACTTGCAAATCACTGAGCAGACAAGGGACTCAAAGCTCAAGGCACTTTGAGAGAGAAAATTGAATAAGGCATGACCTTTTTCTAGAAGACACTGGAGTTGAGAGATAGAGATCAATACGTAAAAATCTGTGTATGAAGAAGGACGCAATTAATGCTAAAGTGACAGTGGTATCTTGACAAGGCAGCAGCAGTTGAGGTGGGAAGGGAACTTTGTTCCAGCATATGGGTTTAAATATGGCATTGTGGGAGTAGGGAAACTGGTGGGAAAGGGTGTTCCAGAGGAGGAAATCACATAAGAAAAGCCATGGAAGTGAGGAAATGCTGTGCATAAACAGGAGAATGCAAGTAGTGTACTCTGGCCAGCTCCTAATATCACTTCTGTGTTGCTAATGGCAGGATGATAAAGAACATATACCTTCTAATATATGCATTTACCCACACTTTAATATTTCTACTGTCTAAGGCCATAGGGGAATAAAAAGTCCTTTGGAAGCAGAGGTTATTCCCTAAGAATGGACTCACCAGTTTAGGGTGAAACAGAAAACCATTAAGGGTAATTTAAAACCAACTGAAATGTCAAGATGGTCTATTAGAAATGCAAATACTAACTGCACTGTGATAACCACAATAAACAAAACAATGAGGTCAATTAGAAGGGACTTTTGAGACTTTTAGGCTTCGATTTGTTAAAAAAGGCAGAGGAAAAGACCAAACTGTTTGATTTTGTTTATCTTCTCTCTGATCAATAATATGAATGGTTTTGAAGTGTCTTAAATGTTTGGAGTTACTTAGGCCCCTGCCAGGGGCTCATTTGTTGTAAGGCAGCCTGCAATTGGACCAGCCTCCACAAGCCAGTTTTCCTCTCTACCACCAAGCGTGGACACACATGAAACATCAGCATCTATACTACTTAAGTACCTTTTCAGAGTCCAGAGTGCTAACCTCACAGATGGGGCCTTAAGTATTTCTTCTACTGGGCAAAATTCCTGAAAGAACTGATTCTTTAGCTATTGGTCAACTGTTGAGATTAGCATATAATTAACATATAAATTATGTTAAACAACGGAGGAGTGACAGAATATAAACTTATGCCACTTTCATGTTTATAGATATGTGTCAGGGTTAAAGGCTGCATTTTTATCCTGTTCTATCTCTTCTTTAATAAAAATAAGATTGTATGCATTAGAAAGTTCTGAAGCATGTCATTTACATTCATTCCCCCCATCCCCCCATCCTAGCCCCAGATATATTTCTTAGAAGTATAAGGATTTCTTTTAAAGAATTTACATTCAAATTTTTTGGAGTATATTTCTGTGTGTCTAAATACATACATAGATTCTTGTAACCCCAACTACAAACAGGTTACAGTATAGAGCCAATATCCTACAAAATTCCTTCATTCTGACCCTTAGTGAATAAGCCCCACCTGTTGGACTTGGCAAAAATTATCAATAAAGGAAAAATTGGTAAGTTGGATTTCATTAAAGTTAAAAATTTCGCTCTTCAAAGAATACAGTTAACAGAATGAAATGACAAGCTACAGATTGAGAGAAAATATTCGCAAATCACATACTGACCAAGAATTTATATTCAGAAATAAGAACTTCCAAAACTCAACAGGAAATGAACTAACAACACAATTAAAAAACAAGCAAAAGATTTGTATAGAGACTTTACCAAGAAGATTAAGCATAGGCAAATAAGCAAATCAAGATATCAGTAGTCATTAAGGACATACCAATTAAAATCTGAGATACCATTACACACCTATAAGAACCACCAAAGTAAAAAAATGCCAGACACCAAGCAACTGGGTCGATGCGGAGCAGCTGGCCCTCTCCTCCTGGAACTCTCAATTGTAATGGTATAATTACTCTGGAGAACAGTCTGAGAGTTTCTTTCAAAGGTAAATATATACATCCCATATAACTCACCAACCCCACTACTAGGAGTTTGTCTTAGAGAATCGAAAACTTAGATTCACACGAAATCTGTACATGGATGTTTATATTGGCATTAATCACTAAAATCTGGAAACAACTCATGTGTCTTTCCAGGGGTGAAAAACCAAACTGTGGTATATCCATACAATGGAATACAAGAAATGGCATGGTGGAATCCCAAAATAATTATGTTGAGTCAAAGAAGTTATATTTCCTTTAGTGCTAATTAGCAATTTTTTCTTTTTCAGGATATCTCTTCCCATTCTGCATATGAAATACCTTTTTTCCTCATTCTCATGGACCTCTACTTGTTTCTCCTTTCCAATGTATGATGTTTTCTTCTGAAAATCTCATCCTAGTGGCAGAGCACGGCCACCATTTTATTATTCTCATGGATTCTGTAAGTTAGGAATTGTCTTCACTCTGAGACCACATTTTCCCAACAGCACGTAGGAGTTGTATTTTGCCCTGAGGACATTTCTTACTTTGAGGACACTTTCCTAGCTTTTACACTCTCTCCAAGTTTATTAGCCATTACATTTCTTCATAAGTACAGGACGTCCTTGATTACTGTCATATGGTTAATGAGATGCTGCCGGAACTTAGCTCTTGCTTATATCAATTAGTTTATGGTAAAATTGGTTATGTTATATGTGGTTTCACTGCACTTTCAAGAACCTTTCAATGCTGTTAAGTAAGGTTTAAATGTATATATATCTTCCAAATTACAGTCATTTTTTCTTTAGTTTATCTTTTACTCTCATTTTATTTTAGGGGTTAAAAGCTACAGGACACCTTCAACACCCCAAAATTCCTCTTACCTTGTTTGTTGAGTTTACTATGTCTTCAGCAGCCAGAGCCTCTAAATGTGTCCTCACCATGTGGCTAGGCCTTCTCACAGCACGGCAGTGGGGAACATCCCATGAGAGACAGCATGCTAAGAGAAGCTGCATAGCCTCTTACGGCCCAGCTTTGGATTGCTGCATAGCATCTTCTGCTCTCTGCCATTTGAGCCATCCTTCCGCCCCCCAGCCATTAAAGTCTTTACTTGAGAGCAGTTGCAAGTTCTTCCAGACTCGGGGGTTAAGAACATAGATCTCACTTCTCATTGTGAGAAATGTCAAAGAATTAGGGTCATGTGTGAAAACTCTTACAGTGCCCATGACTGAACCTATTCCCCATAACTGCACATCTCCCCCCAGATCTGTATCTCCAGTCTTGACTTTTCTCCTGGAAGCTAGACTCACAATTCACATGTCTAATAAATATTTCACTTGAATTCACCAGCACCAAAACAACAAACAGAAATGGACCCACCCAGAATTATATTTTGTAGCATCTACCCTAAGAAAAAGAGTACATACATTTATTCAACATAAGATGATTTACAATACCAAAAAAAGTCATAAGTGAGCAAAATGCTCAATAATAAAAGAAACTGTGAAATCAGCTATAGTATATCCACAAGATGAGATGGAAGGTATCCACAAAAAATAATAAATATAAAGATTATACAGCAATGTTGAAATATCACACGTGCAAAGAAAAAGGCATCTTGTGATGTCCACTTCCATAATCATTAAAAGCAAAAAGATATACACAAAAATATTGAGGATAATTATGTTGGAAAAGGTGACATTATGGATGATTTATTATTCTTCCTCTCTTCTCCACCAAATTTTTCTTTCTCTTTTTACATTACTTTAATAACCTAAATTTGTATTTTTAAAAAGCAAAATCAAAACAAACTGCTCCAACTAAACTTGTCATTTCATACCTCTTGCTACTCTTGTGTTTGTTTTCCTTCTTTCCCCCTCTCATTTAAAGCCATTATCATCCTCTTGGTGATCTAGGCTAGATAATTCAGTCATCATTCTGTCCTTCTCTTTTTTTTAATAGTCTTTAGATGCAATTAACCTTTGAATATCCTGAATTCTATTTCTCCAGTATCTTCGCAATGAATAATTGTTAACAAATTAATGAAATAGATGTAAAATTACTATTAGAACTATATAGAACTGTAGTATTATATAGCGGGTTCCAATCCCACTTTACCACTGAGTGGCCTTGTGCAAGTTTCCCAATCTTTCTGGACATCGGTTTGCCCATCTGAAGTGTGAGTTAGCGTAATTACCTTGGATATAATTTTGTGGGAGTTAGGTTATATTATCTGTCTAATGGCTAGTGCAGTGCCTGCAATATAGTTGACACCTAATAAATGGTAGTATAAAAATCTTTGGCTAGAGCTACTTATACTCACTCTGTTTCCTAACAATTCCATGAGAAAATAAACACACAATACCATACATACCCTTAAAAGCAAGATTATGCATTGAAATATTTTTTCTGAATATATTCTCACTCACTGTCTAATACAATGACAAACCAACCAACCAGCCAACCAACCAACAACCAACCAACCTCAGGTGGCGGCTAAACAAATTTACCATCAGAAATAAGATGCAGAGAAAAATCAATAGCCTTGTGGTCAATATTAATCTCCCATCAATAAAGACCCATATCTTTCACTCTTTATGGTAATTGTCCCACTGAACTGCTTAAAGTGCTTAAAGTACTTAGAAGGGTCTGCTGATAGCATCTTATCAGGGCTCCGAGCAGCAGAGTCAGGGAGCACCCGGGAGCTGGGGCTGGTTCTCCTGAAAGTCTGATGTGACAAAGGGTCCTTGGGTGTCACAGATACTAGATTGCGTTTGCCAGCGGGTTTTCCAATGAGTCAGCCTTCCCTGACTACACCATTTCTGAGGTGAGGGTAGCTGTCCTTTTCTTCTTCTGAGGCTTTCGGGGTTCACTGAAACAAAGTGCGCTCTGCTCACCACTTACGCCAGTGTCGTCAGGGATTCTACTGTATGTGTTCTGGAAGGCCTTTGAAATGAAACCAATGAGTTTTCTAGCAGCAAAATAGACCACTCTTCTCTCCAGAAGTCTATTAATATGTACACTTAGAGCTTACAGGCACTGAGGACGGTTGTCCGAATAGCCCAGCTTCACTTCCAATAAAAGCACACTATTCACGTAGAAATCTTACTTCTGTCAAGTGACTTGCAGTGTTCTCCAAAGTAACAATAAGCCTAAGAATCTGTAGATTCACCGTCAAGAGAGAAATTGGTTTGAGATGCTCTGCAGAGTATGAAGACATGACCTGTGAGGGGCAGTGCGTCCCTCTCTAGCTGCTCCGTGGCTTCCCTTCCTTTTCCTGCAGCGCATTCCTACTCACGCCTCAATGCCACTGTAGCGCTCGGCGAGTGATAGAGGCAGGAATCCGCCCTGAGTCCGGTGCTTCCCCAAAAAAGCACACTTATTTTTGAAGCTATGTGAGGCATTTGGACTTGAACAACGATGTGCCTCCCCCTGCCCTGTTTCTCTCTGTCTCTCTCTCTCTCTCTCTCTCTCTATCACACACACACACACACACACACACACACACACACACACACTTGTGCAAGAATCTAATATCCAATTGGCTTACTCATTTTCAAAATCATTCTTTAGACTTTATATGAAATTCAGAAATGTACAGGATATCTCACTTTTTATATGTCTATATTCTGTTTCAGTTAGTCAACCACATTTTTATATTTTACCCAAAGCTTTCCAAGCGGCACGTGCTGTTTGAAATCATAATGACAGACATTACTTTGATGTTACTTTTTATTCTTAACTTAGCCATCATTCACAGCTGCTTCTGCTACAATTGAACAAAGCACTTAAAAAAGGGAAGATATTATATAAATTAAATTTTCATTGCTCTGTAACATATCAAAAGATTACACCATTTCTGATTTACAGTTAGGATTGGAAATTAACTTCAAAAGGCAAGAAATGGAAAAGCGGAGGCATATTCTTTCATGGCTTATTATTGAAAAGGGAGAAGTGATGTAATGATAACAACAAGGTTTCTCTTCTTGAACAAAAGAAGAAATATCCATTCCTCTTGTATCTGTGTGTTTATATCCGTTTATAATCTTTGTCTCCCTCTTACCCTTGGGACTCATAACTGTATTGCAAAATAGGTCCTATAATGCCATTGCTATCACACCCCGGATAGAACTATGAAAAACAGAAATGAGAGCTTGGAGATACATCAAGGGATTGAAAATGTCCAGCTTTTTGCTTCCAGCAAAAGTAGTAATAATAGAATCATTTCTAGACATGACACTTATCAGAGAGTTTATCTAACTTATGTTATTTCTGGTTAGTAGTAAAGCGAACCTGGAACCAAATCATCTCGTTCATCAAGTTCGGCATTTTTCCTGTTACTGCACAAGAACCTAATTTTGCCACATGTCAGTGTAAGAGGCTCATTGGGAAATAGTTGATTTGGTGTTGCCAAGTTTTGAGACCCTCTGGTTTTCTTGTTTGCCTGAGGTTTTCTTCCACACTTCCCAGTTCCTTACCTGCCTCACCCTGAATCATTGGCTCCCACCAGCACAGGTGCTCTGCCATGTTGTCATAGATACTCCCTAAAATCTCACATTTGATGTTCCTAATTTCCAACCACACTCTCTTCACGTACCATTTCTTTCACTCCTCTCTACCTACTCACTTTTCTGTCTCACTTCTTCTCGTTCTTGTTCCCTTTTGATTCTTTTCTCTTGACTAGGCTCCTGTGTCTCAAAATCCCTACCATTAGCCACATCATGTAACACTCTTGCTACAATTCTAGACTCTTCTGTCTTCCTTTCTTTTGCCTACTATTTGTACCCCTAATGACCCCCAGCACTGACTTTGTCCTTTACTGTCCACCTTTATAACCCCCATATCCCTAGACAATTTTGCTTTTGTAGCTTCTTTCCTTCATTAAACCATATTAAAACATATATTATGACTGTTTAGATGTAAAGATACATGTTATCTTCCACCGTAAAAGTTTATTTTTTTCCCCTCTGACCTTAAATTAAGACATTTTCCTCAACTCCTGAAAGTTTCACAGGCAGTGGGCTCTGTACCTACCCTGCCTGATGAATGCAAGTTGGCCTGGGATGGAGCCACAAAAAGATACAGCAGATTCAATCAGTTTTGGTTCACATTATTTATTTTTTAAGTTTCTAAAATCTATTAAACATAACAAATGTTAGAAAGTGTAGCTAATGCTGAGTTTATAGTTTAAAATAATGAGATCTTTATCAAAATCTTGGGACAATTATAAAGTTCTTTGGTTTCTTGGTTGTAAATATCAGATTGTTCCGAAATATAAATTTTCTATGATTTGAAATTCAATTACAGGAATATTTAATAAAGTATAATGCACAAAGTACCTTCCAGGTGCTGAACATAGAAAGTTGAGTAAAACACTGTTCTAGCAGAAAGACAAGGTACCAATGACTGTGAAACTGGACTAAATGTAAATTCCAAAAGGTAAAAAGATCTGAAGGTTCAAGGTTTGGTGAAAACACATTTTTTGGTAGTATCACTAAAGACTGGTGAATTATGTGGTATTTGTTGATTTCTGATTTTAAAAAGTAATCATATTTATTGTAAAATGTATACACATGTGTAAGCCCCCATGCATGTATAGCCTCCCCCACTATTAACATCACTTACCAGAATGATTAATTTTTTTTACCGAGGATGAACCTTCACTGACAGACCATCATCCTCAGTCCAGAGTTTATCTTAAGGCTCACTCTTGGTGTTGTACATTCTATGGGTTTGGACAAACATATAACGAAATATGTTCATCATTATAATATCATACAGAGTATTTTCACTGCCCTAAAAAGCCTCTGTGCTCTGCCTATTCCCCAAAAGCTCAACTAAACCCAGCAACTGTGGATCTTATTGTCTTCCAAGTTTGGCCTTGTGGTACATCCTTTTAACCACTCACCTTATTGAGTATTTTCATTTTGTCTACTAGTTTTCAATTTGATTCTGAAGAGAAATATACATCTCTTAATAACAATTTTATCTTTTCATGTGTATATCATTTAGTGTTTGTGTACCATTTACTTGTCTCAACCTTTCAGAAAAATATGAAGTAACAGTCAGTTCATGAGAATTCCTTTAATACTTCATTATATTAAAGAAATTTCCTTCTATTTATATGTAAAATTAGAAATAGATATTAATTTCAACCACATATCATTTTGGCATCTATTTGTAATAGAACATTATGTGAAAGAAAGCAGAGCACAGAATAATATATAAATTAGGTATCTGTGTGATTTTTTGCTTGATTTTTCTATTTTCATTTTAAAATTTTTACATAATCAAGTATCATGTTAAAAATGAATATACCTCACAAGTATTCCTTGGGTTATTAAATATTATTTAAGCGATTTCATCTTGTATATTTATCATAATTTATTTAATTAACTGTCTATTATGGAATATTTAGGCTGTTTTTTCCTAATATAAAGTTTCAATGAACATTCATATGCCTAAAGATTTATGCACATTGCTGATTCTTTCCTTAGGACAACTTCTCAGAATGATTTTACTAGGGGAAGAAAAGTATAAATCATTTAAGGCTGACTAGATACAGAATGCTATAAATTTTAAGCCCCAGTGGCAGAACATAAAGACACCTGCTTCTCTTCATTGCCAACATAGGAGTTTTTAGAAAAATTATTTCTTTAATTTTGGGGGAATCTAATAAATGAAAATAGTTCCTTACTATTATTTTACTTAGGCCTATTTTCATTTTTTGAGGTTAATCATTCTTTCGTATTTAAAATTTTTCTTTTCAAAATTGCCTATTTATATCCTTGGCTTTTTCCCTTTGCTTTTATTATTCGTAGCTTTTTTTCTCCCCACCCCTCAAAAAAAATTACCCCCTATTTTCTCCTCATTCTTTTATGTTTTTGTTTTTTAAATTCCATTTTTTAATTGAAGGTGTAGAATTTTGATAGGTGAATAAGATGAAACAATAAAAGAATTTTCCTGCCGAACAAAGAGCAGAAACAAAAGGCAATGCTTGCGAAGACATCCGTTATTTTGGGGAAATAAAAATAGGCTAAATTTTATATTTAGGTAACAGCTGACATTGAGGAAGGAGAAAAGTAAATAGAAAAGAAAGAGATCCACAGCCATTTACCACAAGGGAAAGTCTTTCTAGTGAGCTTTTGATCTATGTATCTACCGATGTATCTGTTATATCCACTTGGGGGCACACATTTTACTTACGGTAACACTCAAACTTATATCCAGACTTACGCTCATACTCATCCTCAACATGGTCAAAACTGAAAACCTGCAATCATCTCCCAAGCCTGTGTTTCCTCTATCAGCAGCGGAGCTCCTCAACGATTGCCTGAGCCGGAGTCCCAGCGCTGTCCTGACTCTTACCTGCCCAGCCCACATTGTACGGTCCTGTCAACCCCACTTCCTCCATAGTTCCTGAACCTGTCCAGTTCTCTCCGTGGCACCACTACCTCAGTGGGGGTCCTTTACCTGAATACAGCTCACGTTCCTCTTTTACCCGGATTTAGGCAATAGTTTCCTACTGGGTCTCCCTGACTGTGGTATTATTCTTTACCAAGTCACTTCTCAGAGCAGCTGTGGTGAATTTCTAAAACGGAAACCTTATCATGTTTTAGAATTCTCTAATTGTTACCAATTACCCTCAGGATAAAAATCCCCATCTTTTATTGTCATCCAATCTGAGATAGCCTTTCAATCAATCTAAATCTCATCTCCTTAGTTAATCTTCCTCTTAGTGTTTACTCCATTTTGCATAATATTGTTGATTTGTTCCCTTTCTTACAGGAAGATGATTTTTGGCTCTCTTTACCAAACTGTAAAGTTCGTGGCAGCGGGGACTAGCTTTCCTATTTGTAGCTACAGTAGTATACTCCAGCATGTGGAAAGGCGCTGGCACAAAGTGAGTAGACGCATGTGAATATTTGTTAAATGCTTCGGAAACACTGTAGTGCAGGCTACGTACAACTATTATTACTCATTTATATTTCTGCTTTTTCTAACTCCAGGATCTTAACTCTTTTAACTGAGCTGCTATTGATTCGTTAGAACTTGGGTTTGAGGTTGTGACACTGGAAATCTTTTCCTGGTTCTCTTTTCCTCAGTCAGTGGGTTTCCATAGCAATCAGTTGTCACAGCATTGACCATCCTATTTTATGTCCATTTCTTCTCGATTCCTGTGGTAGACAATAAGCTACATGAGGAGAAGATGCATGTCTTATTTATTGTTGTGTCCCCATGACTTGGCAATGTGTTTGCCTTATCATAGATTCTCAATACAACTTATTTAAAAAGTAAATTATAATATATAACATTTATGATATTATCATTGATAATATTTAAGTATATATTATAATGTTATCATATAAATTAACTATATTTATATTTAGTACATCACAAAAATATGCATCATGAATAACTGAAACGAAAAAGTTAACTTGTGCAGAATTTAAAAAAAATGTAAGGATAAAAATAGTTATAAATAATATTTCTAATGCAAGTGGTTAAAATAATATAAAAGGATAGACTTCAGTTATCAAGAAGATTCCTTGATAGTATTGGTGGGCTAAATTGTTACATAATAATCCACATGATTACTTCTGTAACGAATGCTATATTGGCCCATTTCTCCACTGTCCCCTAAACAGCAAGGAAACCAGACAAGGATTTATGTAGGGAAAAATGCTGTGTGCAAAAAGTGCTTGGTTACTGGAAAGACACCTCCTCGCCGCTAATATTGTATTGAAAACTGTTTTAGGCATTTTGAGACCTAGTTACTTGTGTGATTTTGCTGCAGTGTTTATCTAGGTCAGGATCTCCGTTCTGACGACTCATGGCTTACCTAACTGGTGAAGTGTCATGATTTTTAGCCAACGAACGGGATCACCCTTCCATTCTTCAGTTTTCAAAAAGAAATCCTGCTTTGCGTGATTCAAGTAAACCTTTCTTTGGGAGGCAGGCAAGGGAATGTCCACTTAACTGTTAGGGTGGCCTTCATGGTAGTATGAATTTATATAAGAAAACCTATGTAATTATGAAATCAATGAAATATGGATAACTGACATCTAACAAACACCAATAAGACCATCCCAAGAAGCTACAACCACTGATTTGTAAGTGTTTTAAGATACAATAACCCCTCCTCAAACATCCTTAAGTATTAGGCCCATATAATCTTTGCCCTTCTTGGAGATGCCTTTTGTCGACCATCGACACTGGCTGAAAATCTTAGCTTACCTCTAGTTTTATTGCTCAGAATAATTAGTGTATCTTCTATTTCAACAAAGAAGAACACTTTCTCCCAAGAGATATTTATTTATTGCCAAATTACTTACCGAGAAACACAAATGCTGCTTGTTTGTGACTCTGCATTTGATTTGAGAAGAAATATCAGGGCAGAAGATAGATAAATACATTGATAACATCTTTTAAAATAATAATTGCCATCATCAGAGTTAACATATTTTGACAGGTTAGTATATTAAAAGCCTTAAAAAAAAAAAACAGCTGTTTAGCTGTAGGGAATTTCACTCTGAGGCTGAATCCAAAAATACGTGTTGGTATTTATTCAGTAATCAATCATAGAAAGAAAAGACCTTGAATTTTAGTTGGAAGTTTTTATTTTTATCCTTTTCCTTACTCCTGGTCTTTAAACCTGCTCTGAGGAGAGCTATACATGCCAGGCTAGTGCTCATCAAAAGCCAGCAATCACAGCTAAATCAGCATGCAAAATGCCACTCAACCTTGGGCCTTTATTAAAATTTGCTGGGACTCAATTTGAGATAGCGATCATTCTTATTAAAAAGCAAAATGTAAGATAGTTTTTTTATATAAATCTCTGGATGGAATGGAATTGTTAATCAGCATAGGCTGATGTGATTTCTCTGTTGCAAATCCTGCCGAGGGCTCAGAAGTGGCACATTACCATAATTCGTAGGCTAGAGCTGGCAGCTTGAAAAAGACCTGCAAGAATCTTTAAAATGCTTAAGCAAAGCTGCAAGTCACAGCAAAACAACACAGGAAGAGCTGCTACCCGGCGCTTCTCCTGTTATATAACGAAGTTTGGGCCTTTTCCTCATCCCTGACTTTTCTGGACGCCTCCCTTGTTTATGTTGCTGGGCGTTGCTTATAAACAACCTCTCAACGTAGCATTTCTGTGCTGTAAAATCCAACCGTTTACCATGCGCTGGGTTCGCCGTGGAGGTTGATTGAAAGAGCTTGCGTATTTCTTTTAGTACAGAAAGTGGAGCCAATCAATTAACCACATGCACTTAATGCATTGTTTGTCTCCCCTACCGTATCCTTTCTCCTGTCTGACATGCCCTCTGCAATTTTTGTACTCGAAAAAATACAGCAGCTTCCAAAAGATAGAGAACCCTTGTTGGAAGCACAAATGGCCTGTTTGCAGAATGCTATTTTTCACCTCACGAAAATTTTGTTTGATTGGGGGCCCAAACCTTAGACTGAGTAAAGTTAGAAACTGATCACATTTTTTCCCCAGAAGGAGGGTAACAGCCTCTCATGGCCTACATGCCCCCGCACCCCCCAGATCTCAGTATAAACTTCAATGAATGCAGTTGAATGATTGCATGCTCCGCGGGAGGATTGACCAGCAAAGGCCATCGACTTAGTGTGAACTAATGGCAACCTGGCAGAGCTGTAAGACTTTACAAGAATTTTGTATGTGTTTATGTCCATATGCAAAACAATACACATCTTTCTTACAAAAAGCCCAAATGACTTGGTCAGCCAAATTGCTGTCTAATGTATGTCTGCTTAGGAGACTGGGTGTCTGAGGAAAGAACCGCTCAGTGTTCTGGGATGTGGAGGAGCCACATGGGATGGAGGAGTATCTTTCTCTCCATCTTTTGGGTTACAGCTTTGAATTTAGAGGTGTTTCATTTGAACGTTAAATTATGAAAACGCAAAGGGCTCAAAGTTTTCGTTAGGAATCAATGCCAGAGGCAATGACAGGGTCAAACCGATTTATTCTCAAGAGGACAAAAGACAGAAGTTCTGGACTCCTATGAGGGTACTGGGTGGGCTATAAGTAGAGACTTAGTATTTTTTTTGGAGTATATTTTAATGTACGTCCATGACTGGATGAGTGCATGGGTTTTAATGAATGAATAAGATTCTCATTCTTTCACGATGGCTGAGTCGTGTTACTCTGATTGGATCCCTCAGGTATACTCAGAGCTCATGAGCCTTTGAAGAAGCAGGGTGATGTCTAAAGTTAGCAAATCTGAATTAGTTCAAGTCTGAACAGACATCAGTTAAATGTGTTGGAAATTTATCAACTAGTGGTCGAGAAATCCGGTGGGCATATTTTAACAGTAACATTAAAAACGAGAACAAAATTAGACAAGATCCAGGAAGGAGATGGGAGCCAGATTCAAGCAGCTATTCTACCTGATGTCTCCTTTTGACATCTGAATCCCTCATTAAAGCCAGAGAGCTGGAGATGGTTTTCTAGTTAAACACCGCAATCAGATTAAACAGATTAGATAATTCACATATTTTTAAAGCCCCAAAACGCATTATGAGGACATTGTTTTAGAGCCGGGTCACTGGGGGCTTTGAGCATACAGTGTCTGCCACACGCCACCCCTCTCTCCCCCCAACCTCTCTGTCTCATTTCCTCCTTAAAAACTCAACTTGATTGCTTAGCGTCAGCGTGCACAGCTGGACTTCACATCCCCATTTGCAGGGGATGCTTCTTCTGAAATGCTGGTAGTATTTGTCAGCCTGGAAGTGTCTTGAGGCTGCTTCTGGGAGATACAAGGAGGAAACTGATAAGGAGAGCATCAGAAGGGCAGTTAATTGCCTCCAGTCTCTCGGTGCCGGGAATATTTAAAATCTATGGGATTAAAGGCAGATTAAAAACTGTGGAAGCAGGGGCCCAATAGCGCTGAAAGATCGCAATCAGCAAGGGTAATGGCAGAGAAAAAATGAATGTGGCAAATAAAATGACAGATAGGAAATTCAGATCCGCTTCTAATGCTCGAAGTTCCATCTTGTAAGCACAATTCATCTACGTGTAAATCATTTTTTTGGCTTGAAGCTTATCAGCCAATCGGTGAATTAAAAATGCTCTTTCCTTGGAGGATTAAAGAGGTTGATTGAAGTCAGTGTGAAAACTGGCTAATAAGTCTGGAAATGTCAGGAGGGGGCTTCAGAGGAACTCAGTGTAGGTTTTTTTCCCCTCTCTCTCTCAGTGCTATGAAACAGGGAAGTTTGCAAAGCTATGGCATTCGGTCACTTTGAGAAATGCTTTTGTACTTTCTGTGGGTGACAAAAGTGGCAGGATGGAGTGTTTGGATTTATAGGATGAAGGGGATATTGATATTTAAGAAACAGCGTAGGAAAACATGAAGGAAAACAATGACTACTCACGGAAATCAGTTCTCCAAAGGGAGGTCTGTCAAGTCAGCACTAAGTGTAACAGTCTGCCTGGAGTGTTTGAATTTGGGACCATCTGTTTAATTGGAACACTGATATTTATTTGGGCTCCTGGATTAACTATACTATGCTTTAAAAATGCTAGGGGAAAACTACTCCAGTACAGTGTTTCTCAAAGCAACTGAAATACTAGAGATGAAGCAAGTATTTCCTGTACTTGGCTTCCTAAGGCAAATTTTTATTTTCAAATATGGAATCATTTCCTATTTGATTCAAATTTTTCTTAGGGGGGGTGTTGGTAAGGAGCTCTCCCAACCCCCAACCTGCGCTGACTCTGGGCTTCTGCGAGATTTTCAGATTTTTGCTGAGGTGGCTGGAGGATGCGAAATACAGGTGTTCCCTTTCATCCCAAATGCCCGACTGAACAAGGGAACTCCCAGAACAAGCACCAAACTGAGATAAGTTGCAGGATTCCAAGAAAAACGTCTTTACTTTTACTTTATTATTTTTTTAATCTCCAACTACCACAAGGACAAGGTGCTTACCCTTACTACACCTCATGTTGGGTGCACTTTACACCCAGTCCAGAAGCACCTAACAGTGTTGTGAGGTGGGTTCGTAACTGCTGTACCGATGATGTAGCTGTGATGTAGGGAGATTAGCAACGGGCTCAAAGTTACCTGGGAAGCAAAGGGAAACATGCAGACCCTAACTCAGGTCTATTTGAGGCCTCATCTTTCCTTTTACCATACTGCAGTCTTGCATCCTCTTGCCTTTTGAAGAATAGGTGATACACACACACACACTCACATACACACACAGAACCTAATATCAAGAGGTGGTCCTAAAATAGAAGACCGACTGACATTAATCCCAAGGTGCACCTCAAGTGGCAGATATATCGCCTGATTTGCAGGAGGTTGGGACAGTTACTTCAGCCCATTCTACCCTTGATTTTTAGGACGCTGTCATTGCCAATTTGCTTCATGGTGTTAAGATTTTCCTGTCAACTCGGCGTTATTTAAAAAATGTTAATCTCTCTTGGTAAATTAAGGATTTTGTTCTGCATACTTTAATAGGTACACCTTCATTCTGTTGTAGGGGGAGGCTGGAAGGAGTGGCAAAGGGAAGACAGCTTGATCCTGTGACCACCCTGCCGTGGCCACCAAAATCCTCGCGAGGACTGGCTCAGCTTGGGTACAGTCATGACCCTGAGTTACTTACTGTCTTTATTTTGACTAGTCTTGGTTCCCTTTCTTCTTAAATGAGGTTACTCATGTTTCTTTTTTCTGTTTTCACTCTTTAATGTCCACAGAAAGTCTAAGAGTAGGAAGAAGAGCCCATTAGATACTTTGATTCTGAATGCGTTCATTTCACTGACTTGGTAAAACTGGGTAGTAAATGGAGTTTATCTTTGCTCTTCCACGCTTGGCCTGGGTAGATGTGAGGAATTTTACCTGTACTGTATTTCTTTTCTTCAGGGCCATGCTCTGCAAATCTGATAAACTAATCTGTGATAATGGAATAGTATGCAGACCCTCTAGGGTAGAAGCACATTTGCAGGTTGAAGGAGCTTTCTGGAGGTTTTCCATTGTGTAAATGCTTGGGAAGCTGGAGAGAAAGACATTTAGGGGCAGAGCTATTTTTGGTCTCTGAGGTGGTTCCATTTAACTACATCTCTCAAAAGTTTAGTCCTTACATGCACAAATATAGTATTAACACTTAAGGCTTCCTGTGTGACAGTCACTCTTTAAATGGCATCTGCATTGGTGAATTTCATTTTAATAGAAGGAGTCAAGAAATGCTCCCCCTATATGTATTCACTGTACCTTAGAGTAGAGAATTTATGCTTAGGAATCTTTACAGAGGGTTAGAAGTTGAACAAAGATGAAGTGGACATCTTAAGAGAGTAAAGGCTGTGACAACAAACAAAACAAGAAACACTAGATTTTCTTAAAGAATTAGAGCCCAGGAAATAAATACTCTTGACTCATCTTCCTTTTCAATGGTTGTGAAAGATTCATAATGGCCATGTCTGTTTGGCCATTTATAAATATGAGTTACTCCTTGCTCAGACAAATGGGGTATATTTCTCCCCATTGATGGATCTAGCCATTTTACACCATAGATAAGACTGGTATGAATAAGCACTAGGAGAGATTCAAGCAGAACTCCAGTTCCCTTCACTGTCATTCAACTGTACTTTTTAAGGTCAGCGCTTGGAAAGATCCTGGACCTTAAAGTAAATAAGATTATAGAAAATCTTAGTAAATTGTTCTCCCAGTGACTACCACTTTGCTTTACATTTACCTTTAATTATAACCTTAGTAGAAAGGCAGGGATTGTGAGCTAAGAATTCTTTTGCATTTGCATCACAAAAATCTTAGGATTTTAGGAATCTTCCATTTATTTATTTATTTTTTTACACTCTGCTAAGGTAGCTTCTGCCATACCCCCAGGGATCAAATTAACCTTTATTTCTCTGAGTCCTGGAGAAAAAAAGCCTCAACACGTACAAGTTTTCTGAGAATGGGGAAATAGTGTCCGAAGCACAAAGTTGGCCAAAAACATTTTTATTTTTGAGATAGTCACTGCATTCAGCAATGGCAAGGGACAACACACTTGTTCCAATGAGTATATATCTGAAAGCAAAGAAAAGGGATGGAATAGGACCTGCCAGGACACCCTCCTAAATATGCACCCCTCCTCCAAATTCAAACTGTTGGAGGTGCTAGGTGTTATGCAGAGAGATACCTGTTTATTTGGGTTACACTAAGGGTCAACCTGGGTCAACCGCCGTATGATTTCTCATCATCATCAACTCTCAAAGAAAGAGATTGTTTTCTCTCATCCAAATCAGAGTTCCTATCACCATCCCTTCACTCATTCACTGAGCCTCATAGACGGAGAATTTCAGATGCTGAGAAATCTTCCATGTGCCTCTCCCTCTCTCTGCAAGTTGCCTGCTCAATCAGATGCCCTGTGGTCCCAGGACAGGCTCTGATGATGGGAATTAAGCAGCTGGCTGCTCCATCTAAGCGCACTGCAGGCTGTGCACCACCTGTCTTCCCTTTTTTGCTTGCAAAATGGAAATCTCTCTAAGCTCTAGCATCTTTTGACATTGCTATAAAAAACAGTTTTAGTGATAAGATGAACCAAGCCGAATGGTAGCATGGGATATGTGGCAGGGATATAGTTTTGACTCCATATTTTAAAACTTTGCATTCAGCAGACACATCTAAGTAAAGTTGTTCCTTGCCTGCTAAAAGGGAAGATTAATATCCAATGAATTGCCTCCCAAGTCCATAGTCCTGAATTTTGGTTCTTAATGCACAATACTGTGCTCCATCATGGAAAATTAATTCATCTTCCAATTCCATTTCTCTCTCTCTCACTTATTGATCAATGAGTTTTTATTTTCACAAATGTCTCGAAGGTCCTTGCATATTATGAAAGTTTAAATATATTATTAATATTTGGATTTTTTTTTTTTACCAAAGTCACAGAACTTTCTTCTCTGAATATTTAAAAGTAGGATAGGGTAAAGGATTATCGTTTAAGAATTATTTTGATCCAATCCTTCCTGGAGGCAGCAGAATTAATTTGACCTTTAAATGCCTGCTTTAGACCTATGATTCTCTAAAAATGTAATCTGAGATAGGAGAGACCAAAATCTCTGCTAACATGGGACATAACACACACAGTAGGCACTTAGTTAAGAGATAAAATAATCTTAATTTTAAAAATTGTCACCAGATCAAAATTAGAGATCGTTTCTTTTTCCATTTTCATATGTTCTTCTGCATTTAGAGTCCAGCAATGAATATATTACAAGGTTGGATTATAGAATATGGATTATTTTCTAATTTGAATCTTACTGCGTGATCCTAAAACATATTTTAGTCTGTCTCATTTCTTCATCTATAAAATGATAGAAAGGTTATTACTTTTCACCCTTTAAGGCAATGTAATGCAGCGGAAAGAACTTGACTTTTGAAGTCAGGAATGCCTGAATTGGGGGTTCATTTTTCACCTTCATATCTGCTTAATATTTGGCAAATTCCTTAAAACCTTTGAGTTTTATTTTACTCCCCTGTAAAATGAAATAATCACATTTTGATCTTAGTTTTATTATGGGGGTTAACGAGATCATATCTGGCATACAGTATGTGCTCAGCAAATGTCAATTTGCTTCATCTTCTCTCGTTGCCCTTGGATTGTTGCACCTGACAAGGGTTTATGACATTACAATGATAATATTAACACTTCTTGGGCACTTACTCATCTGCTCAGCATTTGACATTTTTTATTAGATCATTCAGTTCTCATACTGACCCTATGAAATAGATGATATTATTATCTCAGTTTTGCAGATAGAGGAACCAAGTACAGAGAAGTTAAATGAGGTCACAAAGCTAGGGGGCGGAGAAGCTATAGACTTGAACTCAGGCTCTCTGGTTTCTATGGTCCCGGCTTTCAGTTGCTATGCTCTGTGACACCACCGGCAAGCCTGGCCTGTCTGAACATGGGCCTGGCTGGTTACAGCTGGAAGGCCTTCTGAAAAGTCTTGTCCAGTGCCACCCAAACTGCTTTGAAGGTGATTCACACATTGGATTCTTGGTGAAATACGTTTGGGAAACACAATTAAATCAATTGATTTGATATGAAGCTTTATTCGAATGTCTTGAGTAGGCATTTGGTGTACTAATACAAATTGCAAATCTCCAAGAATATGTGTGTGTATATGTGTGTGTGAGATACAGTGACACTCAAAAATTAGTTAACCACATAAATCTTTTGAAGGGAACACTTAATAACATTTCTGAGCTCCGCAGTTGAATCCATGGAGTGTAATCCAACTGTCTCCTCTTATTGAGTGGGAAATTGATGTTCAGCAGACAGGATGGGACTTGTTCAAATGGCAGAAGGTTGGTGGTAGAGTTGAGATAAGACTCAGGACTTCTGCCTCCCAAGCTTGCACTCTTGCCTATGCTAACACCAGGTAATAATACCCTAGAGAAAACTCCACAATGTTATTTTCTAGTGATCCCGCCTAATTCATTTAGTACACTGAATAGAACTCACATGTGGCATTACGTTGCAATGTTTTAGTCTGTTAATAAGGAGACAATGTTACTTTTACGTGCATAATTAATATAGTCCACAATGGTATTATTTTCCTGTTTTTCTTGCTTCTGGGGCTCTGTGTAGAGTTTTTAAAAGCTGACATCGGCCTTAGGGCTGGATCTTGCTTGGTTATCTAGCTTTCAAGTGCTTGAAGATCACATCTCTAAACTACTCTGTAGAGAAGTGGGTCACACAAATATAGCAGCTTTGAAACACAATTCTAAAATCTTTGAAATATTTTTAACCCTAGCAGGAATTTGAATATTATATTTGAACAGTCTAAAGAACACAGGGTGTCAAATAACAACAAAAGGTGAATTCTGGATAAGAAGTGGGTTGATAAATATGGGTGGGTTGAATCTGAATGATATATGCAGAATTATGATAGTGCTCATAATTCTGTAAGTCCAAATTTCTGAGTACTAAGAAGCAGGGGGACTTGATTTGAATCATGGCCTATTTGTCATTAAGGAAAAATATGTTTCAAGAGAGGAATATATTGAATTCAACTAATTTTCCAGGGTACCCCAGTTGTCTGTAATGATAGTGAATTTCAGCTGAGTCACCCTTTGAATCCGCTGAGCAATCATTAGTGATCAGGTGAGGTTATGGTGACAAGGAACTCGAAGTTTAAATGTTGGAGAATCCTGTGTCATCATTCTAATTTTAAGGGGAGGTGGTGGTTAATGCATTAAAAATTGTCAAAGAGTCAATCAATTAAACCTATGAAAACAGAACATATGAAAGATCTTGTTTTCTGGAGGAGAGAGCCTGAATGGGCAATGAGGTTAATCCCCTGTCCCCATTCTTCTTCTGTAATCGCAGTGGGTTTACAGATGTTTCCCTGCAGCTCCAGGGGGTGACTGGTTCTGCAACTGTCTGCAAGCAAGTGACTGTGAGAGGCCTGCTCACAATGATATATTTGATATGCAAATGAAAGGCATAAAATGAAGCAGACTGATAAGACTCAAGACCAACTTCAAGTGAGGGTCACAGCAGGGGATAAACAATGATCGAATTCATGAATTAGACTCTGCTTTCCTTGCCTTTGCCAAAACTAAATATTTATTAATTAAACCCAGAAAAGCTAGTGTGTATTGATGAGCAAATTAGCACATCAAAAGCTTGGATAAGAGTTCGTGAGAATCCAGGGCCATGGGAGGGACCCGGGAAAAGAAACAGACACTGGTGTTCCCAGTTTATTTTGGTATTAATCAGGTAATAGCCAAGTGATTTGCTAAATCCGAGGTAAAGGCTTTATGTAACGAAATTACCATTAATCAGTTTAAAATAATTTTTAGCTTTTTCCTTTTATTTGAGGAATTGATGACAGGAAATCTGTAGAAGGTGATAATAGGAAATTGGTAGTAATTGCCAACGGACTATAAGTATTCCAACCCACTGACTCTCACAAGAATGTGTACGTGTGACAAAATTTTATACAAATGCGGTTAAATTGGTGAAACTGCTTTCTATGCGGTTTCCCTTACTTTTATCTCTGAGGGATTATCTTAACTATCTGGTTCTGGATTTTCAGAGTTTGTTTTCCTGTTTCCCCCAAACTTCCAACTTTTGGTAAGAAGTTTCATAGCTATATTTTTCCCAAGCCAGCTCCCTAGTATGTACACAGTCGGGTGATAAAGGATTTAAGCAGGATTTTCATTTTCACAGGGGACCGCACAATCCTCTCGCAGCCCTCACCCTTGGCAGCCATCACCTCATTTCTTCTGCTGCTGGCAGCCCCCTGGCTTCTCTCCACAGTCACTTTATTTTAAATTATTTACTATTTCTCGCTGCTTATGTACAGCCTTTTCTTTTTGCATACTTGGTCACAAACATAGACAGTTAACAGTCAGGCCACCTCACTTTGTTTTTGCTTTGATTTCTTTATCAGTAAAATGAGCACTGAATTTGTGAGTCTTGATATTGGCTCCACATTTAGAGCCATCTTAGGAAATTCTGGTTTGATTGTTCTGGGGTGTGGTCCCGGCGCCGGTATTTCTTAAAAAGCTCTTAGAGGATTTTAATATACAGCTAGGGTCAAGCACCACTGAATTTCTAAAGCCTTGCTACTCGAAGTGTAGCGAATGATTCTCCATCTCAAACCACACTTCTGAATACACTTATATATTTATGTAATATTTAAAACACTGCCTGAATTACCAATAACATTATACAGTCATTTCTTGGTAACAAATTCTAAATAATGCTCAATCCCAGATATTTCCTTTATATAATTATTTGATCAAGTAACCATTATTTCCCCCAAATATTACCTTTTGCAAAGTTATAAGATAAATTTATAGTTAATTCAAATTTTTTTCCAGAGTGCTCTTAGGAGTTCTTACTCTCTGTTTATTCCTCTGTGCTACATAATTCTAAAAAAAAAAAGAAAGAAAGAAAAAGATTCGAGTGATAAAGGTCGATAAAGAAATAGCAAAAGAGATAAAAATTTGTATTCTTTTAAGTTCTTAGGGAAAAATAATATTTGAACATTACAGCTCTCCAGTATGTGATGTAAAAAGTGTACACTTATATGTAGGACTGTACTGTGGCCCTGGCAACAGACAAGAAAAACGTAAAGCTTTGTACGCATTTTCTAATTGCTAGATAGAGAAAATGGGGGGACAAAACTGAGGTATTTTATTAGCGGGCTTTTATATCCTCTTTCTGGTAACAACTAGGACCCTTGATAACCAAAAAGAAAGAGCACAAATGAGGATTGAAAACTTAGTTTCTCTCATTACTCTTATTTTTAAAAATCCTCACTTGAGGATATGTTTATCGATTTTAGAGAGAAAAGAAGGAAGAGAGAGAGAAACATCAACGTGAGAGAGAAACATTGACTGGTTGCTTCCTATACATGCCCTCACTGGGGATCAAACTCACAACCTAGGTGTGTGTTCTGACCAGGGATTGAACCCACAAACTCTGGGTACACAGGATGACACTCCAACTGAACCACCCAGCTAGGGCTCTCTCATGACTCTTATCAGAACTTAGTATGACTGAAAGCCAATATTTTCATATTTTGATAACTTGCTGGCTAGATATCATAAATAGAGGGGGAAAAGGGAGGGTTATGGCTCAAGTCAACATCTCAACCTTGACAGTCCTAATGAAATTTTACATGGGGTCTGGGACTAGCATTGAAATGAACATTCCTCATTAGGGAGCAGTGGTCCTCATTAACTGAGAGGCTTCCAAAAATTACAGCTGGAAGGCCAAGAGGCTCAATAGTTTGGGCCTGTGGTAGGCAGAAAAAAAAAATGACACTTTGCCCCCCAAAAGGGTATATTCTCTTCCTAATTCCTGGAATCTACGGATATAGCCAAGAAATGAATATCACATTATATTGCAAAAGATGTTGATTAGTTTAAGGATATTGAGAGGAGGAGTTTACACTGGATTATCCAGGTGGTCCTTATGTGCAATCATGTATTCTTTTTTGAGAGATGCTGGGGAAGATGAGATAGAGACCCACAGAGGGAAGAAAGCAATGTGGAGATGGAGACAGAGATTGGAGTGATGCAATCCCAAGCCAACGGACACCTGTCGACACCAGAAGCTGGGGTAGGCAAAGAACTGATTCTCTCCTAGCCCTATAATCAGCTTGATTTCCTGCTCCTGTCCTCCAGAGCCGTGAGAGAATAAATGTCTGGTATTTGTTTGCCGATTACTTCCCACTAACATAAGACCAGCCAATGGTCTTAACATAGATCTTAATAGCCTCATCTCTATTGGGTGGACAGTAAGGCTGAGGCACAGTTAGATTTAGCAACTTTGCATCTAGGTTATGAGACTAAAGAGAGTCATCAGTCAAGAAAACATCCCAGGAAAGTGGGATAGGAACACCATTAACTGAGATGGAGGATTCATTCTCCAGCATCCTCTCGGTGTGCAGGAGATAATGTATTCTGGGTTTTACAGGTCAATCATCAACTGCCCAGGTATATTAACTTGTCCTCTGGTGTCTTAGATTTCTAGTTGATGTAACAGAGTACCACAGACTGGGTGGCTTAACTAATGGAAATGTATTCATTCTCTCACAGTTCTAAAGACTGGCAGTCCAAAATCCAGGTGTCAGAAGGGTTGGCTTCTTCTGAGGGCTGCAAAGGAAAGATTTCTTTCAGGCCCTTCTTGGCTTGTAGATGGCTGTCTTCTTCCTGTGCCTCTCTACCTTGACTTGCCTCTAAGCTTATCTGCCTCTGTGTCCAAATTTCCCCCTTTTATAAGGACACTAGTCACCTTGCATTAGCAGTCACCCTAACATCCTCGCTTTAAAGTGATTACATCTATAAAGCCTTTATCTCCAAATAAGGTCACATTCGGAGGTACCAGGGGTTAGGACTTTAAGATATCTTTTTTATTTCCTGCGAATGGAGGGACAGAGTTTAATTATAACACTTCGTGACTGGAGAAGACTTAGAAGAGCAATACCTGCTGATTGCCATACTCACCTTTGCCTGTGCTTCTATGTGATGCAGTGTCCATTCATCCCCCTCTTCCTTGGTCCTCAGTGGAGCTAGAGATGGCCATCAAGTCAGCACTCCTGACCAGGTATAGGGGTCAGGCAGTCTACCCTCAAATGACACATTAATTGTCCCTTGGAGGTCTTAGGTGTTGTTTCTTTGATGATTTAAATAATTTTGAAGAAGCCGTGAAGACTGATGGTTTGGGGGTGTCTGTTGGATATTGGCAAAGCAACATATTCATATTTTGGGGGGAGCTGGCTGTGGGTATCAAGCTAGAAAATCTGCCTGGTCTCCTATTCTAGGCTTCATATTCAATAAGAGTGAGGGGAGGACTGGCTAGAGCTATAGGGAAAAGAGTCCATTTCAATTTTATGAAAACTCCCCCTTTCCCCCAGGACTAGAAGAAAGTAAGAATGTAGCATTCTCAGTTGTACCCTCCTGGTAATTCAAATGTTTATTGTTCATTATGCAATATTTTTCTATACGGTGCCTTGAGGTCTTTAGAGGATTTCCAGTCTAAAGACAGACTGAATAATAATTGATTTAAAAAAATGCAAAGCTAGTCTGGAGTGGAAAAGGCATTGAAGCTAGAATGTGGCCAAGAAAAAACACAGGTTGGGAAAGAAAGCCTCATGGAGCGATGGAGTATGTGGTTACTTACTGCAACCCGAGGGCTTCATTGATCAACAATATCACTCGCTTTCATGGACCATGTTAGAATTCCCCAGTGCTAAAATACCCCATTAGAGATTCTTTTGGGTTAGGTTTGGCATAGTGAAAAGCCCGTAAGCAGTAAAGCGTCAGACAGACTTGGGTTGGAATCCTGAAACTGGCATTTATTAGCTATGTGATCTTAGGGAATTTATTTAACCTGTAAAAAGGAACATTTTGGCTAACAGAAAAAGGATGTTGTGAGGATTAGATGAAACAATCTCTGTGAAAACACCTTGAGTGTTGTCTATCACACAGTGGGATATTTGCGTATCTGTATATCGTCTCCACTCCCACCAAGAGGTGGTCAGTAGATTCCAGAATGTTTTAAACTACAAACATTCTAGAGGGAGTGATATGTAAAGGCACAGATACATTAGTCTTGGTCTGAAATAATCCTGACTTGTTAAGTTGTTTTCCTTCTGAGTGGAAAGGGCTGGAGCAATATGAAAATATCAGAGGGTGATGCTGGGGCAGGAGTGGGAAGGTGGGAGGGGAATTCCTTTGGTATTAGAAGGTGGGACTTAACTAGGAAAAAAGACAAGGAAAGGATCTTGGGACCTGGAGAAGAGCTACTTTTATGTGTGTTTTGTGGGGAAACAGAATGGTCTTATTACTTAAAGTCCTATATGTCATTTTTAAGGAAATTGTTGTTTTAATTTTTTGAATAAAGGGTAGACAAAAGTGAAATTATAAATTTTATTAGACCTGATAATTTTAGTCAATGAGAAATTAAGATTATTCCCATTCAACTACAGTCAAATCAAACTTGACTGAAAAATAAAGTGATTTAATTTGTGTCTGATTTAAATAAATGTTCAAAATGCCTAGTAGATACCTAGAAACTTAAGACCTAGAAGCATAAAGATTATGTGGTTGTCTGTGTGGGTTGCTATAACACAAATATCATATACAGAGTGGCTTAAACACAAACATTTCTTTCTTACCTCCAGAACTATGAGAAAAAAAATGGAAGTCCAAGATCAAGTTGCTGTCAGATTCTGTGTCTGGTGGGGGCCCACTTCCTGGTCTATGGATAGCTGTGTTCTTGTTGTGTCCATACATGGCAGAAGGTGGGGAGGGAGCTGCCTGAGATCTCTTTTATAAGGGTACTAAGTACCTCCTAACCATCACACTCTGGGTGAGGATTTCAACATATGAAGTTTGGGGCAGTATGAACATTCATTGCAAAACGGATAGTAAACTGGCAAACTGGATCACTTTGATCTTACCTAATTCATCCACGGTTGTGAAAGCTTAGTCTCAGACTGCTATATATCAATAATGTTAATGTATATATTAGCTTTTTTATTCTAAAGGCCATGCTACTTGTTTAAGTAACAAAAAAAAGTAAGCCTTAGTCAAAGCTTTTATGATGCAGAAATATAATTTTTGAGGCTTAAACAGAACAGATCTGTGTGAATATGGCCTTTTCGAAGTCTGGATCCTTTACATAAATAATCTATTTGCCTAGATAACAGAAAAAGTAAGGCCTTACTCTGAGGCATCACCACAGTGAGTATGATAATCAGCAGAGATCGATAGTGGGGAGGGGACTAGTGAGTGATCATGCTCCACATTTCTGATCCTTGGGGAATGTCCCCTTTCAGCCTGACCACCAGCCTTGTTGGACCATGTGAGGTAGCTTGCTGTGCCAAGGGGAGCCTGAGCTGAGACGTGGCCTCCGTTGGAGGTGATGGGGCACTGAGTCTGCTCAGTAGAGAGTACAGTGATCAGTGTGGCCTTCTGTTCTGCAAGGGAAAGAAAACACACATTCTTCAAAAGAGCAGGAAAATGACGTTCCCACTTTACAGCCAGAGGAGGAAATGGAATCAAGGTCAAGTTCTCTAATGATATCATGGTAACTCCTTTCCAAATCATCTTAGTGAGTTTATACTCAGCTTTCTTCTTCATGCCTCAAAATGCAATTTGAATAGGATATTCGATACCTTGCTTTCTGAGTCACTAAGACATCCAGATGATTCTCTTTTGGCCATAGGTGATTGGCTCCTAGGTGTTACATCTCATCATCACATTTCATTTCAGGTATTTAACCAGGACTGGCTCTGTTAAAAGTATCAGTTACCTAGGGGAATTTCCTAAAGCCCTTTCTGTGCTGGACAGGAATGAATTTATTTATCTAGGAATGCTAAATATAGCAGCTTAATATTAAGTGACAGACATCAGAAGCAGTTTACTTTGAGATTATCAGCTGTTTATTATAATCGGGTAAATAATAAGAGAAACTTTAAGAAATGTCTCAGGGAAAATTTTCTTTTTCTCCACTACAGGCAGATCTCATAACACTGCTCTCCACACCTCAACTCCCAGTATTCTGAATTTTTTTTCAGGGCAGGATTTAGGCAATGTTCTTCTGTTGACTTAGAAACTCAAAATTTTTTGTTCTAGATTATTTCCTATACATGGGCTTAAGTACCAGGTCCTTCCTTTTCTCTCTTTCTACCCATATTTAAACACTGACATAAGAGTTTGGGGCAAATGACCACCACTATTTTAAGCATGGTCTTTCCCAGGGATATTTTGTATTTTAGTAGGAAATCAAGCATTAAGCCAAAGAAATGAAATTTTAATGGCCTAATTTCAGAAATTAACAAATGAACAGGAGGGTTAGTTTGGGCGGTTGGGTCAGCTAGCTAAAATATTATAGTGGTTCACAGTTGCAGTGACCAGAGAGCCATTATTTTCTAGCTCAGATTATACTTTCAATGTTCAATCTCATTTTTTCTCTGAGAGAGTCTCAAAGTCCAGGAAACCTCAATTTAAAAAGTCATAATCAAATTAATTAAATTACAAAGCTTTATAACAAAACTACACTCAAGAAACAAAAATCCTGGGTCAGATTATGTTTTCGAACTAGGGATTCGGAAAATACAGCTATCAAGATTAATGTTTTTCCAATTATTTGCAAATTTATCTTTATGGTATATTGAAGCAACTAACAGGTTGTATCTTTAAGGCTTGGTGCCAGTTTTTCCAAGAAGTCCACAAATGTTAGTTTGAAATCCATGTACTTGTTAAGAGGAGACTTTCTTTCTAATGGAAGTTAAGTATGTTCCAGTCCATGTTTTTCATTCAGGGTCTGTCAGGATCCATTTGCCAATGGAAACAGATACTTTTGGAAGCCTTTTGCAAATGTTAGTGTCACGGTTCACTTTAAGTGCACTCTTTTCTTCTCTTTGCTCGCTCACACTCTTTGTATTTGTGATGGACGCACATGGTGGAAATGTAAAAAAAAAAGTCAGTAACAAGGAGAAAAGTATTACAAGACTCATATTGTTCCTAAATGTAGCTATTTATTTATGTATTTTTAAAAGATATTTTATTTTATTTTAAAAATAATTTTGCTACAATTCATTTTTATATTTTATTTATTTATTTTTAGAAAGAGGGAAAGGGAAGGAGACAGAGAGGGAGAGAAACAGCAATCAGTTGTGCCCCCAACTGGGTACCTGGCCCGCAGCCCAGGCATGTGCCCTGACTGGGAATTGAACCAGTGACTTTTCAGTTTACAGACTGGTGCACAGTTCACTGAACCACACCAGCCAGAGAGGTGTTTTATTTTTAATCCTCACCCAAGAATATGTTTATTGATTTGAGAGAGAGGGGGAGAGAGGGAGTGGAGAGAGAGAGAGAGTTGTGAAAGAGAAACATCAACTGGTTGCTTCCCGTACATGCCCCAACTATGGGTCAAAATTGTAACCTAGGTATGTGCCCTGACCAGGAATTGAACCCACAATCTTTTGGTAGATGGGGCGACAGTCCAACCAACTGAGCCATGTGGCCAGAGCCAGCATTTTATTGATCAGATATCTCTGCACTGTACAAGTGTGACTTTGGATGTTATGCAACAATAACTGACTGAAGACCTACTATGTGTCTAGTATTCAAACCAAATCTTAAGGATAAAAAAGCAAAACGAAATAGAATATACCTCTGCTCTCAAACTTATAGTTCAATGGAGGAGAGAAGCAAGTAAATAATAAGCATTATAGTGTGACTAATATGACTGTAGGTACAAGAATCCAAGGGAGAGAAACTAGCTCTTTCCTGGGCTGGGGTCAGATATAGTTCTCATTGTACCTTTGAGAGTCACCTTCTCTACAAGGGAGTAAGCTCCAGTGAGGACCGGGGCATGTTTTTTCATTTCTGGCACATTGTAGGTACTCAAATCACGTCAATTAACTGACTGGCTAAATAAATATTGGATGACTAAGTCAATAAATAAATGTTAGGTGCAGGGATTACAATGGTGAGCAAACTGACGCAGCCTCTGAGCTCATGGACTTTAATGGGTGACCAACATTTAACAGACAAATAATTGATGAACATTGTCATATGTCCTCTGAGAAAAAGTACATGGTAGCATGAAAGAGGGTAATGGGAAAAGTGATTTAGTCAGGGTTCCAAAATGGGATCTCTGATTTGAGTTCCTAAATTATTCTGTGTGCATTCATTTGTTAAAAAGAATGCTGGTTGTCTGGTACCAGCATGGCTAACAGGTTGCTTTCTCTGCAGTGTTGTCATCTGCACCTCAATAGGTCTTTCAAACAGTGAGAAGTCAAAGTATCTCAAAGGGGCCAGAGCTAGGAATCCAGCATGCTTACACAATAGAATGCATACATTGTTCTGCTGCTCACTTCCTGTTATGGGCTAAATCACGTGCCCTCATTATCATATTTGAAGTTCTAATCTCTAGTACCTCGGAATATGACGTATTTGGAGATAGAACCTCTAAAGAGATAATTAAGGTAAAATGAGGTCATGAAGGTGGGCCCTAATCCAATGTGGTTAGTATTTTCAAGAAGAGATGAGGACACAGAAGACACGCTGACCAAGGGATCACTGTGTGAGGACACGACAAGAAGATGGCCATCTGCAAGCTGAGAAGAGAGGTCCCAGAATGAAACCAACCTTGCCAGCACTGTGTCTTTGGACTTCTTGGTTCCAGAACTGTGAAAAAGTAAGCTTTTGTTGTTTAAGACACCCAGGTTATGGTACTTTGTTATGGCAGTGCTAGTAAATGAATATATTTGGTAATGAAAATGTATTTAATAAATAACTATATATGGCAAATTTTGGCCTCAGATTTACTTTAGAGGTGCCCTGAACATGTTGATTATTTAGAGGTGGTGGGTAATAGCTAAACATACCCATCTCAAAGTTTTTTAGTAGATTTTGCTATTTGCCACATAAAATTTAAAGGTAGCATAAAATTTAAAACACCAAAAGCATGTTTACATCAGTTCACAACAATGATGATGGAAGAATAATGGTTCAGTGTGAGCTTGGAGCAGCCAGTGGCATCAGGTCACAAGAGCCATGTTGAAAATATAATGGTGTTTTGTTTTTTTTTTCAGATGGTAGCTTATTCTAGCACTCTCATCCAGGAAGTGACATCAAGCAATTTATGCTTTATAAAACTCCTCTGGTTGCTACATGGAGAATGATTTAGATATGGTCAAGAATGAAGGCAAGAAGGCAATTATGAAGCTATTGCAATAGTTCAAGAAGAAGAAGGTGGGACGATGGTAGATTTGGCGTAGGATGGTAACAGTGGAGATGGGGACCAAATTAGAAATACATTTTGGAAGCAGAATTGACAGAAGTTGGTAGTGAATTGAATGAAGAAGTTAAAAAGAACTAGATGTCAGGGAAGACGTCCATGTTTCTGGCATAAGGAAACTGATGGGTGGAATTGCTATTTACTTAGATGAAGAATACAGGCAGAAGGGCATGAAGAGCAGAGGTTCAGGTTTGGGCTTCTTAAGGATGATGTAGCAATGAGACATCCAAATGGAGCTATCATGCATGTGTTTGGGTCTATGAATCTGAACCTTCCAAAGAGAAGATGTCAATTTAGAGAAAGCTTAAAACAATGTTTGATTTGGAGAGGCAGTGGCTAATTGCCATTTTTTTTGGCTGCCTGGTCCCTAAGCTATCTTCCTATGTTTGTAGAATTCTACTCTTTGTGAATTTGGTTGGGGAGAGAATACTTCATATGACAGGTGTCATAAACATTGTATTTTGGCTTTGCAGCCTGTTTTGCAGGTAGGGTGTATAGTGTAGATTCACCAACCAGTTGCACCTGCCACTGGGTTTAGATTCGGGAGCTAGTTGAGAATGATGAGGTTTTTCTTGGCATTTTTAATGGTGGCAGCAAAACTGGATTCTGCCTTTTGTGTGCACCAGAGTTGGCAGTAATGCAGTTGTAGCTATGTTGAGTTCATGGAGCAGCAGTGTGGTGGCAGCAGTCATGGTGTCCAGTGCTTGGTTTCCTACAAGAGGTTACTTCCCCTTAAGTACCAGCCAGTCTTTTGGGATGATTTTGGGTAAATTTTTTTAGTCACATAGTTTTGAGCCTCCCACTAATTCTGTGACTTAGTCCTAACACTTAATTTGAACTATTTGTCATTCATCTCTGGTTACTATTCCTTGCAGAACTCTAACTAATTAAGAGGAGGAGACACTGTCAGGCCCTGAAAAGAAGTGGCTAGAAAAAGAAGAGGAAACCATGACAGCAGGAATCACATAAACCAAATAAAGAGTGAGGGGACAAAAGTGTGAAATGCCACTGAGAAGTGCAATAAAATGAAGACTGTTGTTCACTTGGATTTATTAATGCGGAGACCACTCATGACCTTAGTAAGAAAAGTTTTAGTTAAGCAGTAGGTGTGGAAGGTGAACAAGTTAAAAAAATTTACAGGGACAACCATTTTGAGAAGCTTGACTATAAGGAAAGGAGAGAGCTAGAGCCATGACTTGAGAAGAAGATGAGGTCAGAGATTTTGGGGGTTTTTTTGGTTTGTTTTTTAATTTTAGGAGTGAAATATATAAGAGTGTACTTACACATGGCACATAGTAATACTCAATAAACACTGGTGAGTGGATGAACGGAAGAATGAAAGAATGAGCTGAGTATTGAAGGATAACTAGGAGTTAGATGGGAGAATGAGATTAGGAAAGACTTTCTTGGGAAAGAACACACAAGAGTAAAGTTACAGAGGCATGATAGGACGTGGTAGTTCCATCCACCGAAGTTGTTCACTTAGTTATTTTTTCCTAGTGTTGCATATATATTTGGTGCTCTGAATATGTTGATTATAAACCTAACAGATACATGTTTGTAATATATAAAATGATAACATAATTTAAATGTTTTCAGTGTGAGTGAACTTAGTGAGGGGATTGACACTGAGAAAGGACATGATTTCATCAAGATCACACAGGAATGCCAGGTTCAAATTTAGGCTTATTCCCCATCAAATGGTACGTTGTCTTCAAGCTATCACACAGAACCTGTACGGGTTGGTATAGCCTGCTACACATCATGAGATTGACAACTATGCTGACTCTCCCCTAGAAATGTCATTAATAGTGTAGTGGGGTTTATAATCACTCCAAATCAGATCATGTAATGTGGAATCTGCAAATAGAACCTACTAACATTTTTCAGAAAATACATGTATAAGTATGAATATATTTTCCTTTACTTCTTCCACCTTATTCCCTTTTGAGGGGCTTAGACACACCTGAGTGCCTCACTTTGGCCCACGACTGCCAAGTAAAAAAGCTCTTGTTTTTGAGACCCATCAGTCTGTTGTGAGCCTTTAGCCTATGGTATCATTTCGTTTGCCCAGCTCCGGTGGCAATGTCTCAGAAAAGTCTGATTTTCTAGAGCCCTCCTGCCTAATTCCCAGTGTGAAGGGGTTTACAGCTCACTAACAACCTGTGGAACCTATTTCTAAAGTTGACTCAGTTGGCATACTCAAGATCCTTTGGGAGTGTGTAGGGCTAGCTGTCTTGAGTGTGTGCAGTGGTTGCCATTCCAAATGAAAGAGCTAGTTTGTTTGTGTTTTAATTATCTCTTCTTACAAGATCTACCCAGCAGTATTGCTCCACATGGCTTGAAAGAATTTAATTAAAAAAAAAAAAAGCCTTGCTTTTGTTGTCGTTACTCACTGGAATGAAATCAGACTGACTGTGCCAGCACGTGGAGATTTTGCTTTCCTTATTCTCATGAAGAAACTGCTATTAAGACTAAGGATATAAACACTTAGGAGCACAATACTTTTTTTTTTTTTTTGATTACATGGAGGGTCTCCCTCATTGCAGCAGGCTGGAAGACAGCAAGTTCTAAGCAACGAGTACCCTTACTTGCCATGGCAAACATAAGAACTCTGTAGGCTAATTGAAGTAAAATGAGATGAACAGGGAATTTGAGTGCAATTTTAGTACTCTGAGAAGGCCACGTGGAAATAACAGAAGATATGTTCAGTAACACAAACTATCAGCTCTGAAAATACTTTTGAGACCACCTGGTCTCAGGTGGTTCTATAGGTACAAGGGAAGGGATGGAGTAAGAGTGGTTAAGTGGGTGAGGTGCTCGGCTAACAGTGGCATGAGACTTTATCAAAAAAAAGGACATACCATTTTCTTCAAAGAGGTAATGCTTGTCTATTGTAGAAAAACCATTCAGTATAAATAAGCAATACATGAAGTTTCTTCAAACATACATATCATCTAAATACCTAGAAGAAAGACCTTAGTGTCAGATGGTTTCTTTTTCTGTCTCACCTCCTTTTATCCTTTCTCACCTTATCTGAGTGTCATTGGCAGAGAGCAGATGAAAATGAAAGCTGACTCTGATGCATTAGCAGTCTAGATAGGATGTTTGCTGCGGAAGAGCGGTGAAGAGAGAGTCTGGACCCTTAAAGAGCTGTTCAATGCCACACCTTTTTATTAACACGTTCTCTGTGTTGCCCTCAATTCTGGACCTTTTTAGGTATAAAAATGAATCAGAATTTGTCCCTGCTTACCCTGAAGGCTATTACAATCTGGTTGGCTACATTGGCAAAGCACGATATAGTTTTAAAATACAATACTGATTTCTTTTGAGATAGTTTTCATATTTGAGAAACAGAGGTGAGACAGAAAAGTTAACCTTTCTTTCAGTTTCAAATTCCACGAAGTAAAGGGTGAGTGGTATTTAAAAGTCAGAAAAAAGAACTAACATTGTTCTTGGGTATTTCTCTTAATTATGTACATATTTCTTATATAATTCTTTTCTGCATCACCTCACTGCAGATGCCAAGATATAGATAATCATTTCTTTACTGTAACAAATTTTTTCTGCATTGAGGAAATGTGTTTTCAAGTTACTTATTACTAAGGATTTTATAACTGATAAAGAAGTAGTTGATATGTTTATTAAGTTCTTTATTATTCCATTCACCAAATATTTATTAATATCTTCAATGTTTTAGGTGTTAGGTGTTAACAGGAAATAAAACAGCAAAACCCTGACCTCATGGAACTTATATTTTATGATCAATTCTGTACATGGTATAGAATAGTGGAAAAATTAATCAAATCTCTTAATTATCAGAGTATACTGTTGCCTACGCGATGTTATTTGATGAGTGCTTTCAGGTGCCTTTCTTAAAAATACCTACTCATTGTACCTATAAAGATCCCTCAAATTCCGCCAGCTTTGTTCCTTTAAAAAATACAAAACCCTTTGAGACAGACAACCATTGAAGACCTAATGGCTGTCAGTAAATAAGGAAAAACCCAGTAGATCCTTCCTAACCTTATAGGTGGCTCTCAATCAATTGAGTGGGTAGCAGGTGAGTTTTGACTGGGGGATGGTGTTGGGTGACAAGGGAGGTGAAAGGAGAGAGTCTCAGAGCCAGAGCCATGATTTGGGGTGACAGGCTAAAGGGACAGTGTGAGGAGGGGCAGACAGAGGGCATGGAGCAGCAGAGAAGGGCAGTGAAATGTGAGGAGGAGGGCACCGAAGATAAACTCATCCATTTGCTGCTCCGTTTCAGGTCGCCCTTGACCTTCCCCCCATGCTCCTCTGTCAGCCCTCTAAACCGTTGTTCATCTAGATGGCAGGGACATTTGCTGTAGACACTTAGGAGAAACCACAGCCACCTGGGTGACCTAAAGTTATAGCTGGAAGAGTAATGTCACAGGCCTATTACTGCAGGTGACAAAATAGCTTCTTCCTTGTTCTCACAATGACTATTAAAATACTGACTCATTTTGCAATTCCCCATAATGATCACCTTTAGACTTTTTTGCTCTAATTATATAATTATCATCTCACCATTACATTTTTGCTTTGACTGTGGGACACAGTCTCGCGTATAAAAAATCCGTGGATATAATTTCCTATACTAGGAAAGGTCAGCTGCCTGCAGCTTTTAAAAATTTGAATAATCCAAACATAGCCCCTCAAGTGACTATCCCACTTTCCAAAGTTGAAGCTTGGGAGTTGTTATTTTTTTCAACAGGCTGTTACACACCTCTGGAAGCACAGGTTTGCAATGGAAATGTTGACACAACCTTAAAGTATCACAGCATGAGTGGTGTTGTTCTAATAAATCTCGTCCCTAATCCTTGGAGAGAACTTAAGGCAGAGATTCACTTTCTATATCAGGTTTCATTTTACTGAAAGGCTCCTGAAGATAAAGCTCATAAACTATGGAGGGACAGATACAATGTGGGCTAAAGGGTTAAAGGGCTGGAGAAAGCTCTGTAATTCTCAGAAATGGGAAACAGATGTTGTTTGACATTTTGAAGCACAGTTTCCTTCTCCTTTGCGCACTTTTCTGCTATCATGGTTTTCAAAGCAGAGATATATTACTGTAAATGAGAATGGCTTTGCAATAAGTTTCCTGCTTAGAGAACAGAGGGACCTAATATTAAGACTAATTTTTATTTAATATAGTGTCTTTTCACATAACGAAATCACAAATTGCATTAGGGAACCGAATGGCGTTGGTATAATTTATCATAAAACCTCAGAAATTAAATAACACCTCATGAAAATGAGTAAATATAATCGGAAAGAAACACTGCCTGAGCCTGAAACTTTCCTACATATTAATTTTTGCTGCTAGGGAACTGCCCTGACTTGCACTGACTGCTGGTGACTTCTGTACAGATAAACACCTGCAGCTTCAGCTTTGCAGGTGCAAGTCAGACTAGGGACTTGGCGTTATAGAGAAAGAGGTGAGAAGAATAATGGTGATGGGAAATGTTTAGAGCACACCAGGAGGCAAGACCCCAAATGAAACAGTGGGCAGATAAAGCCCCGGGTGACCAATGGCCTCTTCCAAATGACAGCTGTGAGCATAGGGGGGCCTTGTTACAAGAATGACTGGGCATAGGGAGGGGCCAGACTGAGGACAGACACTGAACAAGCAGAAAGAGCAGCAACCCTTCTGGCGCTTTACAAGCTGGAAAAAGTAAACCTCTTTTCTGTCTACTCAATTGGCATTTTCGCTGCCAGTTGTGATATCTATTCCAGCTTACTGATATATAAAGCATGACCGACTGCTATCTTGGCTGTTTTTTGTGTGTTGGTTGGAGAAGGTGTCAAATCAGAGGGAAAGTGAATGAGATGAACTGAACTGTGTGAGGCATGGGCAGCTTGCACGGAACGATTTCCCATGGCTACAGGACACCGTATTTATACAAACGTTGTGAATTTTCTGTGTCTTATAAAGTCTGGTGTGCAGAACTGTGTTTACTGTACAACATTTAGTATTTAGGGAACTAAAATACAAGCAACAATATTGTCACCTCCTTCCCACGGAATTCTCAAAAGCCCCAGCCCTCCACAGTTTGTCTCCCTTGGATTATGGCCTATTAGGGGTGTCCAAACTTTTGGTGTCTCTGGGCCACACTGGAAGAAGAAGAGGTATCTTGGGCCACACATTAAATACATTGTGACACGTAATCACACACACACACACACACACACACACACACACACAATCTCAAAATGCTTTAAGTAAATTTACGATTTGTGTTGGGCAGCAGTCATAGCCATCCTGGATAGCATGTGGCCCATGGGCCATGACTGGGTACCCTAAAGTCATTCACTTGATGATGAGAATATTAACAAAATCAAGCACAAAAACAAAACAAAACAAAAAGAATAAAACAAACTGAGTAAAACAAGTAAAAAAACCCCCCAAAAACCAGAAATGCTAATGATGAAAGTAAATATTGGAAATTGATCTTAGAGAAGTTGATTTGGATAAATTAGCAACAGACAGCATTTAAATGTCGTAGGTACACATATGCCAATAGTTAGGTATATTAATTCTGAGATCGTTTTTGCTGTTCTTATCATTGTTTAATCAGAAGCGATCAAATTCCCTTGGAAGCGGAGGGCTAATGCCTGATACAGCTTTGTTTTGTTGTGGAATTTCCTTGAAGACCCTCTTTTTGGTTTTCCTCTATTGTTATACCATCATTTTTGGCATTTGGCCCTATTTATCTCTAGGTCTTTCTTCTGTGCTGCTTTCCTGAACATGCAGTGAATTCTAGACCCTCGTATTTGTTTGATAACCTGTTTGTTCTTCAAGAACAGTGTCTTCGGGGACTACTACATAGAACTTTGTCAGTCTTTTCAGCCTTCCTTTTTCACTGGCTATGCTTAGACACCTCTGCATGCTGAGATTTTTTGATAGTTCTTGAGTTCATCTATTTAAAAATATTATTATAAAATCCAGAAATCCTTATGATAAAAAAGTTACCATATAGTACAGTAACATGCATAAACTAAAAGGTAAAAGACATATTTCCCCCATTGGGGCTGGCCTCCCCCAAGCTAGCCAAAACTCCACTTCCCAGGGACATTAAATTTCTATCAAAGTACATTTATAATGGAAGCCAAATTTAAAACTAATGTATGTAATATATATGACAACATGTCTCTACGGAAATAATTTTTAATGCAATTTTACATTTATTTCACTGAAATGACAATGTGTCGCTACTAGTGTTCCAATGCAATAACGATCTCATGGTTTCTCTTTTTTTACTATATTTTATTCCGTTTAATCCACACCCCTCCCCACTTGTGTGTTTCCCGCCTCTGTTATGCTTAGCTTATAGTAACTCTTAGAGGCAGTAGCGAAGAATTTTGTTGTGGGATCTCCTTTACCTCCCCCAGTGCCTTGTATGTAGGTCAGCCTCTAAATATTTGTTAATGATACTTATGATACTTGCAGTAAAATGAAATCCTTAGTAAATATGGAAAAATATGATATATATGAGGTTCCCAGTTAAGCCAAACACACTATGGCAACCTATGGCTTATGAAGGCAAGCAGCATGTATAAAAATATTTAGAGGCATGGCACTGCTGTTTCCCAAGGCCATCATGTTGCTTCTTGGACCCACGGTCAGGAGTTAAGGTGCAATGGCCACACTGTGCCCTGGGATCCAAAGCAGAGCCAATAGCCTAGCACTGATATCACGATTTTCTCTAGAAGGAAGCCTTCTTCTTTATGACTGAAAAACATCTATAGCCTACTGAGAGCCTTGCAAGATGAGGATCTGAACACTACTCACGAAATGATTTATGCCGTGGCCTTTCTTCGTGCATTATCCTTGTCACCAGAGTTCTATCAGCGCCCGGATTTTGGTTTCTACAAGCTGGCAGTGCTTACTTGGGCATTCTTATGGGCTAACAAAAATGAGGTAACATGGGAGACCTTACTCTCAAGCACATCTGGAGAAGACAGAGGAGCAACTAGGTCTAGACCCAGAAGAGAAGCCAAGGGCTTATACCTGCAATAAGGGCCAAGAAAAACCATAATAAAGACTATACGTTGGTATTATTGTTACTTCTTCATTAAGGCTGTGTGGACTGTTGCCCTTGCCTTCATGTGTTTGTGTCAAAATTTTGTTAATATTCCCTCCCCTTCACCAAGATATGATCGAATGATAAGTTTTATCCTAACCTTAGAATTGGGCATCCTTGGGGGCAGTACAGCCCTGATCATCTGCCTCTGGTCAATGTAACACTTGTTGCGATTATGGATGTGGAAATCACATGGTGATGCCGTGGGAAGGCCCCTGAACTGTGAGAATCAGGAGGCTAGAGTTCAATTCCACAGCCAGTCAGTTGCATGAACCCGGTCAAGTGAATTCATCCCTCTGGGTCTGGGCCCTCAAAATGTGAAAGATGCGTGAGTCAGATAAGTGACAAGATTCTTGCCAGCCCTAAAAGTTTTGATTATTATCCTTTTAAGGTGAGACTTACTCAGTACTTTCCAGCTCCCTGCTGGCAATTACTGATATACTTGCAATGGAAAGCAGTCCATCAGAGCAAGTATTATTGACTAGCTCTTGGCTCCACAATGACTTGTCTCAGTGAGCATCACACAATATTGAATTAGAATTTTAGTGCCTTTTATCACTAGGATGCCTCTTCTGTCAGAAGATATTTTATCCCAGGAAGGCCGCATGCCATATTGTTTCACCTCTTGTGGGTTTTTGTTCAAATGTTACCTACTGGGGAGTCTTTTCTATCCCTCCTATGTTAGTTGAAACCCACCCTCACTTCAGCACTCCCTACTTCCTTTCTCTGCTTTGTTTTCCCTTCATAGTACTATCACCATGAGACATACTGTATCAGCTGGGATCCATTCAAATGCCAGAAACCACATAATTAAAATAACAAAGAATTTAATATAAGAGTCTTAACTAAGTATTAGAGAACTGAAAAGACAAAAAAAAAAAAAAAGAAGACGACTGAAGTTCCACAGAGGTGGTAACCACAGGAAGCAGCTAGGGCTGTGTTTTGGGCTGAGTTGTGTCTTCCCCAAAATTCTTATGTTCAAGTCTTAATCCTCGGGATTTCAGAATGTTGCTGTATTTGGGAATAGGGCTTTTTAAAAATATGATTAAGTTAAAATGAGGTCATTAGGATGAGCCCTAACCCAACATGAGGGTGTCCTCTCAAGAAGAGAGATTAGGACACAGATACAGAGAGGAGAGAAGACCATGTGGGGGCATGGGGAGAAGATGGCCACCACGAGCCAAGGAGATTGACCTCAGGGGAAACAACTCAGTCCACATGTTGATCTTGGGCTTCCAGCCTCCAGAACTGTGAGAAAATAAATTTCTGTTGTTTAAGGCGCTCAGCCTGTGGGACTTTGCTGTGGAAGCCCAAGTGGGCTAATACACGTTGAGAGAACAACAGGAAGAGGTTGGGATGATTAAAATTTAGAGGCATAGAGGAGGGGCTCCTGAGATGAAATTCTCAACTCTGAGGAGGGGATACTGCTTCCTTGGGGTGGGGATTTTTAAGGGGTTACAGTGATGCTGGTTCTTGAAGTGTGGAAAAACTGCAAATTGAAACCACTTACTACTTCTGGAATCAACTGTTGCTGCCAGAGTGAAGAGCCACTGATGGGGAACTGTTGGCAGGAGACCTGAAGCAAATGGGAAGGGGCAGGTTCCTTCTTCCTCCTCAACTGCTCTAGTCTCTCTCTTGTGTCTTCTGTTGGCAGAATCTAGCAGAGCAGCTGGCCCAGTGGATGTGGAGATTATTGGGCCCAGGCTCCATCAGGGCAAAGTGAAATACAGTATCTCAAAGACAGGAGCTTAATAAAGGTTCCTATAACTCTCTCTCTCTCCCTCTCTCCCTCTCTGTCTACCCAGCTAGAGCATAAGCTCCATGAGGGCAGATATTCTGTTTACTTCTGGATTCCAAAGACTGAAGAGAACCTAGAATGTATTAGGATAAGTATCTAGTGAATGAATTAATAAATATCTTCTAAATTTTGAAAGACACTTTGGGAAAAAGTGCAACATTTTACCAATGAGAATATGGGTTTGAAGAAGCTAAATAATTTTGGGACCGAGTGAGGATTTTAAAGCCGTACCTTTCTCCCATCAGTCAAACAAGCATGGATCATGAGACATGGCAAGCTGGACCCTTCAGACATTTTGGAGCCTTTGAGTTATTCTGCCTGTTGTTTTTATGGGAATTCGTCTTGGTAGTTGAATTCTATGTTTCACTTCAGAGTCAGGACATGAGAGGTGATAGTTTTGGCTGTAAATAATTTGGTTGAAAAAGGAGGTAAGAAAGTGTCTGAGGATGTTAGTAAAATATTTTTGGCGATATCCTAAGTAATTCTCGGATAATCTCTGTAAGGTAAAGTTTATAATGTCTATTTAAAAAAGAGGAAGCAAGATGGGAAAGTTCAAGTTATTTACTCATTGTGTTCAGCTGTTTAGTGGATCAGGTAGGTACTGAATTAACTAAGTGTGTATCTAGGTGTGAAGTACCAGATCATAATGGTTTTCCTTTAGGTTAATCACAAACTAACTAAAACTCTGCTATAATATGTGGTTTTTCTCTGGAGAAAGATGATTTTCAATTGCAAATATCCTATCCATCTTTTCTTCTTCTATCTTTTTCTTTCCACTTATCCATTTTCTTCCAATTAATGTATTTACTTTTAACATTTTCATTATTAGACATTAATTGAATATTTCCAGATTCATTGCATGCATTAGGATTATATTCTGTTACATTCTGATACAAATACTAAAATAACAGTGGCTTAAATGAGATAGAGGTTATTTCTGCTTCACAGCATAGAAGCATTGCACAATATTTCTCTGGAGACCCACAAAATTCTGCCTTACATCTCATTGATTGGATTTTACTCACAAAGCCACATCTAGCTTCAAGGGAAGCTGGAAATGTCATTTGTTAGCTGTATGCCATACTAACCTAAATAAAGTTGAGAGTCTGTTACTAAGGGAAAAAGACCAAATAGGTGGCCATCAACCACCTACCTCTACCAACCGCCAAGTATCTACCACACATGCTTGTCTACTTACTGCCTTCTTCTGCTTCATTGTGTATCTAATCTTGGCCATCCCTGATTCCTTGGATGCTTCGACTGTTGGCTGTTAAAAACAGCACAAGTTTGGGAGGAAAGAAGACAAAGGAAAATAGATGCTCCAAAACACAAAAGGCCGAAGTTCATTTATGAAGACTTTTTAGCTGAGACTGGCGATAAAAATGTAGGTCACATTTACTGAGCACTTACTACGTGCCAAAACTTACCTCTAAATATTTTCCATATACCATCTCACTTAATACTCAGAGTAAACCTATGAGGTAGTCATTATTATTATCATCGTCATTTTACACCTGGGTAGACAGTCCTAGAGAAATTTAATAACATGTCTAATTTCAATGGCCAGTGATAATAGAAGCAGAGTTTATTTTTTTAGGCTTATTGATTAAAAAGTTTGAGTTCAATAGCTATGTTCCTCACATCTCATAATGGGGAGGATCACAAGGACATCAAGGTAATGATGGGAAAGATCTATTTTGAAGTACCTATAGATAATTTCTTTCTCTAAAGCATCTACTGACAGTGAATGTTGGCAGCCATGTTTGTGGTACAAACCCTGACTCTTTAGGCAGAGCTGACTGGCTTAGGTACAGGCACCACCTTTCAAACTGCTTCATGATGCTTCCTTTCCTTGGAATATCTAATTAGATTGTGGAGGAATTGAACTGTGGGGGAACAGAATTGAAAGATTTAGTGGAGTGAGTGGGAACTTCCACCTGATGATGGAAACAGAAAAGTGGTACAGGGTGTGTACAACTCCTTCGCCGAGGTTGCTGGTGCTGCCTTGAACTCAGACCTACCCTCTGGTGTCTGACTCCTGTGAGTCGTGACTGGGAACCTGAGTTTCAAGACCTCAGGAGTCTCTGTTATGTTTACAATGGACTCTTTGTATTTAAGTTCATTTAGCTGTGCTTTTGTTTTTTACAATTTTAAAGACCACAAGTATAAATGACATGCATTGAGAACATTTGTTTTAGAGTGTAAGGGTTAGCAGCACTGACTCTGCAGCCAGGCTGCTTGGGTGCAAATCCAGCTTCACTGCTTATTAACTGTGTGGCCTTGTGCAAAGTACTGTACCTCTCTATGCCTCAGTTTCTTTATAGAATAATGCATGAAGCAGGCATAATGCATAGTTAATATTATAGATGTGTTTAGTGTTATTATTACTCTTTCTCTGTGGCTTTTGTGAGAAAAATAGCCTCTGCTTTTGATCTTCACAGAGTCAAAAGAAATGATAATTATAAAATAATAATAATAGTCACTATGTATTGATAGTTCACTATATCTAAGTTAGTTCTTTATGACTCCCCAAAACCTGTGAGTTAAGTAATGTTATTCCCTTTTTTAAAAATAAAGAATTGAGGTAAGTAGTCCATGATCATCAATAAGAGATCAACTCGGATTCGTATCTAGATCTGATTCTAAAATCTGCAGTTTCTTCCCTGGACAAAAAATCACCATGTACTTGCTCTGTGCAGAGTAGGCTGGGGAAAATTGTCCAGGGTTCCTTTAGCCTCTAATGAGATATGCCATATATTTCTCAAATACCTTGATTTGTATAGTCCTTTTTTGCATTATGAAATTACTTTAACATGAATTACTTCATTTTCTGTTGTATATCCCAGAGTTCATTGGCATAAAAAGCATGGAAGCCTTTTGAGTAGATAAGAAAAATTCACTCAAGGCTTAGTTAATATCTATGAGTGTTATTATTATTTTTTTCTCACCTAGATCTGACCTGCAAATGGCTCATTTTTCACTGTGTTGAGCATAGAACTTTCAGCTGATGGGTTTTGAATGAAGTCTGTGACCGGTGGTGGCGGTGTACAAGGAGGGAGAAAATGTGAATGATAGAAAAAAGAAGCAATCAATGTTTAAATAATAGCCCACCATTGGCAAAAGAAATCCTCAAATGCTTCAGAATTCTGCTTTGTGTGGTCAGAGCCAGAGAGACCACAACCATAAGCTGTCTCATGTCTTTTAAATCTATCTTGGTGAATTAGCTACTTGATGGTTTTCAAATATGCTTGGGCAGCTTGTAGTTGTAATGACTGACAGGCTGGGGAAATCTGGACCTTTATGGAATAATGGTTTTAGGGAAGAGAAAAGAAAGTGTTCTGATTAGATGTCATTGAAGGCTTTATTTGTACTATTCATGACACTAAATTATGAGGATACCATCCTGACTTCATCTGTTAAAGGGTTTAAACAGGCCCCTGGATGACAATATAGGTTTTTTATAGTTAAGCCTAAAGTGGAACTGGTTTTCATCCAAATTGGCTTGGGAGGGGGAGAAGTTAAGTTTGGTGTCAGGTTTGTGCAGACACTGGTACTATTTCTAAAGCCCTAAGGAAATTTCTAAAGAGTCTTAGCCCCAGATATCTCTTATTACTTCCTTTATTGTCAGTTTTCATTTCAGGTTTCCTTTAGTAAACTTAAAGTACCTTTTTTTTTGGTCAGATATTTGGGAGAAATGGACATCAAAATTTAGCTAGTTTTGTTTCTTTGTAATTGGAAATGACATTTGTATTCCACACATTATTGCAAATATTCCAATCTGATAGACAAATATTTTAAGACTAGTGAGAGAATCCCATTTAACGTCCTTTCTTGGGACATGAAAGGTGATTATAGAACACAATGCTGGAGATGTTTTCATTTTAGTTCAGGCATATTTTATTTCATCATCTAGGCAGTAACCATGGTTGACTGCATAATATTTTCATACATAGCTATGCAACTATTTCTTCACATGGCCTTGTTCAGTAGCATTTGCATTGTATATCCAGCCGAGATGGTGCTCCTACAAGCAAGGATGGTAGCAAAATTTTAAAATATGATAGTTTAGAAAGTTATACATAATAGTTTTCATTTTATAAACATTTAATTAAGCCATTTTAGTATTTCTTATGTAATATCTTGCATTCTTATGAACATCATGGAAAAAAGATATAGTAAAATAATGTTTTTTAGCATTTGGAGTTAGCAAAGCATTTTTATGTGTTATCTTAATAACAATTTAAATTAGTTATTACTATCAATTTACAGATGAGAAACCTGAGGTTGGTAGGACAAGTATTTTATCTAAAATTATGCAGCTGGCAAGGAGGCAAAATGTAAACCCAGGTCTTGACTCTAACACTGAATTCTTTCATTATTGTGTGAGGATAACAGGACAGGAAAGTAGTTACTTAGGCAGATATGCAGACACAATGGGCCAGAGACCACCAGAACACATGGCATTTCTTCACTTGCCTGTAGAGGGAGCCTTAAATAAGATGCTACTCACTCAATTCAAAATCAAATGAGAAGAACAAATAATTTTATTCATAGATGAGTTCCCAATACCTGTTGTGTTAATCCTCTTCCTTTTAAATCTTTCTATCTCTTTAATCAAAAGCACCCCAGACAAGGTCTTAACCTGTGTTTCCAGCAAAAGTTCAGATTTTTATGGGTAAATCCCTTCGATGTTTCACAATGCTCCCGGGTTTCTCAATGAAAATTGTGTCGCTTCTCTTTTGTTATCATCAAGTGGTATGCTTATAGGATAGATAAACCATACAATTATGGGGTAGAGCTCTAATTACCTCTGCTTTCTAAACCACAGTGTAGGACCTTTATACTACTTCCTTCTGACTGTGATAGAGTCAATTGCTATTAACTAACAAACCCAACTAAGCTACCTAGTAATTCCAGAGTCACTGCCTAACAAAGAACCCGGAGACTTAAAGCATGTTCAGCATTTATGAGATGAGTGACCTACCACCACCACTGTTGTAACCCACCAAGTTGTCGTTGCGCACCGCAGCTGGGGGTTCAGGTGGGGATTACAGCTCTCATTCAGGCCTTAGGGGCAGTGCACTGTCCTGAGCCTGGTTTTGAAACACCTGCAACATCACACAGGCTTGAAGCCCTAGTATGGCTAACCCAACAATGCAATGTCACATTCTGGGCTGTTTGTGTGTGTTGAGGAAGAGAGTTTAACACTGCAGTTTTGTATGCACATATGGACTCAAGGCATATGGGGAAGGAGTAGGAATATCTTTATATTCAATCAACAGGCAAGCCTGCTATGCTAGGAATGTTATGTAGTAGAGAGATAGAAGAACTGGTTTGGAAAAGTTAGAACTCCTGTTTATCCCACTCTCTCTGACCTATCACCCAATTTTTTAGAAGTGTCTGGAGCCAAAGTTTTAGAACATTCCCTCCCTTCTTGTAATGCACCTTTGAGTCGTAGAATAACAAACAAGTATCTTTCCAATTATACATTGTACCTGGATCTATGAGTCGATGTACCTTCATATCAGTCTATCTGGGTATCTTTATATCTATGTATATGTTTATTTGTGAACTTATGTATCTGCTTTTATATCTTTATGGGACATGCTGGCATGAATAGGCCCAGATTACTAACTCCAGACTGGAGTTCATGGATAACAAGAGGAAACTCGAAAAGGGCCTACATAGTGTAGAGCCCGAGGCTTTCTGACTTTCCAGAAATCCTGGAACACTTTTTTTTCCCCAGCACACAGCTTCTGTGATGTCTCTTGCATCTGTCTTCTCCAATTGCGTCCATGCCAGCTGAGCTTTTTACTAACCATCAACTGGAACATTACGACAGTATCACAAACAGGCTACCTGCCTTCTAGCATCTAACATCCTAAACCACAAGTCCTAAGTCCTATTCAGACACTGTCAATGGTTTCCTAAAGTTTAGCTGGCTATTCAAAGCCTTCTGTGAACTTCCTTCCATTTCTGTTTCCAGCTCTTTCTCGTTATGATCTGATCAGGACCTTTTAACTTCCACCAGAGCGGTTGCTGCTTTTGAGATATGAAGCAGCAGTGTCCTTCTTCTGACCCCTTCTTTTGCCACGCCCTTCAACTGAAATACTTTTCCAGCCATCCAAATATTTGAGCCCTTCTTGAATGACATTTTTGATATAAAAATGTCTTTTTTGATTTTCCCCAAATAATTACCTCAGAATGCCCTAATTGTTTTAATTCTGTTACAATCATGGACTCTCAATGTTATAATTCTAAGTATGTCTCAGATTTGAGTATTTCGTTCCACCGCCATTGCCATTGCTTTAGTTTAAGGGATTACTTATTTTCCGTAATATGCAAATGATATTCTTTATCTCCTATCTTCCAACCATCCGCACATATTGTTATTACAGTGATATGTTTAAAATGCTAATATAAATATTTACTTATTACCCTTCTATTTAAAATCATGTCATAAGAAGAGGAAGTTTGGGTAAATGAATGAGGAGGAGCTATTATAATCTATAGGTTTATATCAAATTTTCAATAATTTCAGCTATTATTTCTTCGAACAATTTTCTTCCTCCTTCCTCTCCTTTGGAGATTCCAATTACATGTATATTTGGATGCTTGTAATTTTCTCACGGCTCAGTGATGCACTTTTTTTTTAAATTCTCGTTTCTCTCTGTGTTTCATTTGGATAGTTTCTATTGTTTTGTCTTCAAGTTAATTAATTTTTTCTCCTATATTATCTACTCTGCCATTAATCCCATCCAGTGAGTTTTCCATTTCACACACTGAAGTTTTCATTTCTAGAAGTTGTATATGGGTCTTTTTTTATATCTTCCATCTTTCTACTTAACTTTTTGAACAGGTTAAATATATTTATAATAACAGCTTTAATGTCTGCTAATTCTAATATCTATGTCTGTTCTGTGTATGTTTTGATTGATGGATTTTTCTCTTTCTTATGGATCATATTTTCTTTGCTTGTCTGGTCCCTTTTGATTAGATATTAGGCATTGTGAAATTTGCATTATTGGATGCTTTTTTTTTTTTTTTCTATTAGTGTTCTTGAATTTTGTTCTGTGATGAAGTCCAGTTACTTAAAAACAGTTTTTCTTTCTGGGTCTTGCTGTTCAAATTTGTTAGGTGGATTGGAGCAGCACTCATTTGAGGGCTAATCATTCTCTACTGCTGATAAAAGACCCATTTAAATACTCGACCCCATGCTCTGTGAATCTCGAGGCCATCTAATCTGGCTTTTGGGAGTTAGTCCTAAGTCTGTGTGAGCGACAGGCACTGTTATCTCCAAACCCCTTTAGATGATTCTTTTCTTGGTCTTGAATTGTTTTCTCACATACAAGAGCTGGTCAGTACTAAGTTGGGTGCTGGAGGGGGTGTTTCCTGCAGATACATGGCATTCTCCCCCTGAACAGCTCTCTCTCCTCTGATACTTGCTCTTCAGAACAGGTCTGCTTGGTCAGTGTACAGCCTCTACTCCATCTCCATGACTCATGCAATATGTTAAGCCCCACCTCAGTCACCCTCCCTGTCCCGTGGCCTGGAAACTCTCTCGGGGCAGCACGCTGTGGCTATTACGGGGCTCGCTTTGTTTGCTTTTCATCTTTAAAGGGTCACTGTCCTTTATTATCTGATATTTGTGGTCTTACAGGCCACTCTTTCATGTTTTTTTTTTGGTTTACTTTTTGGTTGTTTCAGGTGGGAGTGAAATTTGGTGGCAATTCTTCCATCTTGGCTGGATTAGCTGTATTTGAAATTATATTTTCATATTTCTCCTCAAATATATAATTCTTAAAATAGAATTGTCTTATTTTCCAATCTCTTTTTAACATTTTTATCTTTTTCACTCTTTTTGTTTTCTCCAAAAGAATGACTGCAACTTGTTAGAACAAAGTGAGTCTTCTGAATGATGAGCCAATTGTTCTGCATGCTTTACTCTTCTTCATTCCATGAATTATTGCCTTTCATTATTATACAGCTTTAACACTGACCAGCAAATGTCCTTGGCAACGCTTGTACTGCCATGTTTGCCTCACATCATGTTTTACTGCCGATAGAATATTTGTATAAGTTGTGAATGAAAAAGGTTCAGACCAGTATACACACAAGTAATATGCTTTGGGTAAGTAGAACTCGTATTCCTAATATTTTGTACTAGTGGATAATGTTACTGCAATCTACCTGTAATGGTGGATTTACATTTGATTCTTTCTTCTCTCTTGTCATCACCTGATATCTGATCTTTAATTATGTCAATAGTATTTCTAGAAAATTTATTTGTGATTCTCTGTATATTTCCACTTCCTAGTTTAGGTTCTAATAAAATATTCCTTGACAGCTCTAGTAGTCTCTCTTCCCAGTTTCCCATGCACACCCAACAAGTTGTCAAACATGTATTGAGTATATTCTATGTTCTAAGAAATGTTAAGAGCTGACTTTGGGTGGACCTATAGTACTAAAGCAAAACTTTAATGTTTGCCCCCTCTCTGTCCAAAACCCTCAATGAATTCCTTCGTATAAGAGAATTAAATTCAAATTTCATTGCGTGACAGTCATAAAATCTTATATCACTGACATTTTTGTTAAATAAAAATATTTTTGTTCTCCTTATACATCAAATATTCTTTTTGCTTTACTAGACTTTGATGTCTTGTGTCTTACTGACCCTCCTCCTTCACGTTCCAACTCTAAGGCCTCTTTACCACAAAGCTTAATTTGATCGCCTCCAAATCGGAGGTGTTATTTTCTCATGGGCTCTTCTACTTTTTACCATATATTATTTTTGTTCATATTTAATTTTATCCATTGACTATTACTTTACTCTTATGATACAGTTGAGGACAGGGTTGACATTGGGTCCATCTTCTTATTTTCTGATGTTTTGTACTTAATCATGGGTATTCAATAAAAGATTGGAGAATGGGTAAATAAGTTAAGGCAATGAGTCACTTATATCACTTGTCATACAATTTTAAATCAACTAAAAATTCAGGAATATCTGGTTCCTGCTTGTGATTTTGGGAAGAAATACAACTCATGGCCCATTGGGCTTGGGAGGGTTAATAAGGTCTGTGAGATTTTTCAATGGTTTCCCTTTGGATCAATGCATATGACTGTGTTAGCAATTCAACACTAAGCCTCAATTGGTAAAACATCAAGATAATTGATGTAGAAGTATTATAGTCCAGTTTGTGTTCTTCATAATCTTATCATTTAAGAACTGTCATTTTAGAAGTAGAGCTAAGACCTAGATGGCTTGATAATAAATGAAGACATTTGCTTGGCATATGCAGAATACATTTATTTTTCTTTTAAATAAATGTTATTAATAGGTGCCTTTAAGGTTGTGGAAGTGGGAAATTTTGAAAATATTTTAGATCAATTAAAACTTCATTTAGTAAAAAAATTCCTAGCTCTGCCACTTTCTAGCTAGATGACTTTGAACCTTAACCGAAGCCTCAATTTTCTCATCTGTAAAGTGGGAATAATTGTACTCCAAATTGTTGTAGAAATAACTTAGTTATTTTGAATTAAATTTTAGCATAGTCCTTTTTGTTATGCTAGTAAGCATTTATATAAGTTCTAACTATTATTATTACTACATACCACAACTTGTAAAAATATTAAATTTGCATTTCCCCCCCTTGCTTGATTTTAGGCTATGTGAAACACTTTATTTGCATGTTGCAAGTGCTCAAACTATGTCTGTTCTCAAATGAGTTAGTCTAGGCCTTCTCTCACACCTTGTCATGGGAGGGGCTTAGACTGAAAAGCATCTTGTAACAGTGAGTAACATTAAACATTGAAATGACAGACTGAGGAGGAATCTTTTTCATGCGGGTGTTTAGGATTAGGATAACATTTTTTGTCACCTTAGGTAGAAGCTTGCTAGAAACAGTAGAGAAGACTAGAAGGCAAATGAAACCCTGTCTATTTTATAATTAAAAAATTACAAATATGAATTATTGAACAATATAAACAATTCTGTCTCTCACCACTTTTTTATATCTAAGTTATTTGCTTGGAAGAATATCGATTAAACACCTGTAGGGCATGACACTTGCTAGACTTCTATAACCTAGCTTTCCACACAGCAAGCTTTTACTTCCCTTCAATATTGAAATATAAGACAAGAACTGGCAAAAAAAAATGTAAAAAATACAAAGTCAGTCACTTAAAGTGCTGAAAGTCTCCTTTACTTTCAAATATACTCCTCTTATGGTTGCTATAATGCCTGAAACTTCACAGTTATAAATCTGTTATTTTGGGGTAACTCATTTGACCAGAATTGGCTATCCATTTTTAATTTCCTATTACTACAAAGAGGGTAAACTTTAGTCCTAGAGCTGTTAAGACCTTAAAGATGCTGTCTCAGCAGTGAGAGGAGAAAACAGGACATGGAGAAAATGCTAAATTTCCATGAAATAAGGAGGAGTAGGATGCTATTTGGGTAGAGAACACAGGACTTATGTGGGATGGCCACAGTGATCCAGGGTGGCTTTCACAGGCAGAGTTCAGGTGGAGGCAGGTAAAAGTAGAAACAGGAGGACTGAGAAGGAGTTCAAGTGAAAATCTCTGGTTTCTCGCTATTGTTTAAAGCCAGATTGCATGACAGTCATATTTCAAATAAAGGTGTTGAATTAGAAACAGTGCCTCTCAGTCTTTTTTATACTCTGCCCTCCACCCTCTCCTGGATGAAGAAATGGAGGAGAGGTTTAGGTGTGCATGGGGTTGGGATGAAAACCTGGACCACAGCTATAGGCAAGGTAGAGGGTTCACGAGGGTCCTTATTTTTGCAGGTACCTGCCGTCCATGTCTGTGCTGGGGGCTGGAGATCCTCTCTAGCTATAAACTGCTTGTATTCTGTATACTGTTCTCAGCACAATATTCTGCCATGTTGATGTGCTAAGTACACGAATTTGATTGAAATTTATGACCAGAACTATTTTCAGCACCTGAAACTTACCATACAGGTATATATGCATGTGATGGCATAAACTGAGACAATTACAAACTAACACGGGAAAAACAAACACCAAGAGAATTTAGCATTTCTTCACTTACCTCTCTATTTCAAGTACCAGAGGTTTTAGCATCTGAATTATCTACATAATTGTCTTATCATTTCCCTTCAATTTCTCTGTGGAGATAACTCAAATTATGGTCAACATTGCCAATGCCCCCAATCTCTTTTTTAGTTTCAAGATAATAAACATCTTCTAACAACTTAAAAATAAAATCAAGATGACCCTTTCACTTTGACCATACAGATGGGAAAATTGTAAATAACAGATTCTGGACATGCTTCAGAAATAAAAAGTGATGAAGAGTTCAGTCATCGGATTAAATTCTCCCAATAAAATCTCACCTTACCTATTCTTACCCCAGGGATAAAGGGCTGTGCACATTATAGACTTTATTTTTCTTTTGAACATACTTGTATCTTGTCAAGATGTCATCAATACAAAGACTTTGACGTTTTTAATGCAACGATTGGGAAGCAGGTTGAATTTTTCAATCCTCCCAGCCAATATAAGTCAGCCTGAGATACTTAATTTCTATTTGAGATCCTTCGTTTCTATTATAAACAGATCCCGCAGTGGGAGATAAATTTCATGGTAACAGTTTGGACTTTTTTATGAACCACCTGCAAGTTTTCCGCAAACAACATGTTTTATGGGAGCTCAAGGCAATGTTCACCCATCAAGACCTGACAGTAAGAGGAGGATGGATGGGGCCTTATCTCAGGCACACATGTAACCTTCCTTGTCCCCTGGCCTGACCTCCCTCTGCACTCATTTATGAAAATGATTCATCTTTAAAGAGCTTCCTCGCTCTGCCTGCAGGCTGTAGATCTTTTTGCACTGGACTTGTGTAGGCTGAGGTTATAAACTTTAGTGTGTGAGCCATTTGGAGGGGCTTAATTTTGAATATTGGAAGAAGGAAGGTGCACGGTACATGCGTTTCCTTAAAGGAACAGTCCTGGGAGCATCCTCTATAGAAAGATGCTGGAAAGGGATTCTGTTGAAAAAGCTTTTCTGGGATTCAATTTTTATTTATGTTGCTAAAGAGCCACTACTGTTAGCACATTTAAATAGGGGGTTGATTGAGCTTGAAAAACTGTTAGCATAGGCAGTGATCTGCCCATGCCACCCTCTGTGTGCAGAAGGAGGCTGCATGTGGTATTCTGTGTTTGTAGAGGGCACTGCAAAAAGCATTATTTGTGTCAAGACTAGTGGAAATTGCTGGATTCCTTTAAAACGTTCCTTTGAACTGAAAAGCCTTAGGAAGTTAGAGTAGGAACTGTAAACAAAAGGAATGAAGATCTAAATAAAAGTTAAAATAGGAAAAGAGAGGAGACAATATGAGTTGGTTTACCCATTCAGGTTGAACCCATGGGTTGTAAGAGCCAGGATTATTTCCAGAGTTCTCAGGAATTGGATCTCCCATTGGCATACAGCAGGGCACCCTAGGAAATAAGTATGCGAGGGAGCTTGGAGTTAAGAGAGAGAGAAGATAGAAAATGTTGATGTAATGGCTTTTAACATTCAAGTTTTTATGAGACAAGGTTTAAGTAGAAATGAGATGTCCTCAACCAGAGGTAGGCAAACATTTTCTGTGAAGGGCCAGATTGTACTTTTGAAGGCCATGTGATCTCCGACACTACTACTCAACCCTACTGTTGTAGCCTGAAAGCAGAGATAAACAAAATGTAAATGAATGGGCATGACTGTTCTCCAATAAAACTTTATTTATAATGACATGAGGCAACCTGGGCTTGACCTGCTGGCTATAGTTTACCAATCTCTCTCCTCAACTCCTCTGGTTTATCATCAAACTCCAAACAGGCCTGAGGCTGCTCCCATGTTCCTACATGGGGACCGATGACTGAAGGGAAGTAACAACTAAGGAGGAGTATTTAACTGCATAGGAAGAGCGAAATAAGTCCAACAAGATCTAGATGGTAACTGGTATTACTTTAAAAAATTTCCATGGCTAAGCGAGTTTGGTAAATGTGGGCAAGTCTTCTTGGGAATTTCACTCTTTCAAATGCATTGAGAATATCCAGGGGGAGATGAAGGCATATTTCCCAAACCTATTTGTCCATAGAGCCTTTCTGTGCTCATGCCTATTACCATCGCTGGGACCTTGGGGTTCCTCGGAACACGCGTTTAAGCAACACTGCCCAGGTGGGCTCTTCAGGGAGGTTAGAGTCTCTAAGATTTTCTATCTGCTCTTCCGCAAGATGACAACTGGATTATTGCTGTAGGAAGCCAGACGTCAGCCCTACACAGCTGCCTCAGCCCATTCTCCCAATCTCCAGAAGCCAGAAGAGTAAAACTTTTCCTGTCTCCTATCCTGATGGCTGTTTTTCTTAGGTCAGTGTGCCCTTCTCTGATTGGTATTTAGTCATGTGCTCCACCGGCCTAACTGATAGTTGCAAAATAGAAGTAGAAAATAGTTATTTCACTCTACTCTAACTCTTTCTAAACTACTTATTAGAGTTGTCATGAAAAGACCCAGAAAGGATAGCCTTCTGGAAATCTCTGATGCGGTGAGGTATTATTCTGAGAAAATATATCCTAAAGTCTTACCTTAAAGGGAATTTGCTTCTCCTCATGGAGAGCAGTGATCAAACCCAATGGCTGTGAAAAGTCATAAGTATGACGGTCATTCTCTTGTATGATGTTCTGTGTCATCTCTACTGAGAACTCTTCATGTTCAAGGCACAAACAAGGTGCTATGGAAATTAGTATAATTAATAAGATGCTGTTCTTGTCTCTGAGAAGATTTAAATTATACAGGGGTTAAGGAAGTACATTTGAGCAGTGTTTTTCAAATTGGGGATCTCTGGATGTCTCAACCCTGTTTCAATCAGAGTTGCTCTGATGTTATCTATTTTATGTACTAGAAAAACAACAGTCATTGGAGTCAAAAGACACATCTCTTCTACTTGCCATGGTGCCACTTAATTCTTCTGAGCCCGTTTCCTTATCTATCACATTTGGAAAGTACCCAGGCTTCACAGATTCGTGGTGAAGATTAAATGAAGTAATTCATGTGAAGCACCCAGGTCAGTTCCTGGCACATAGTAGTACCTCGATAAAGGACAGCTAAGATAATAAAGTCAAATATGAGAAAAGTTAGAGGAAAATCACAAGGTGCCTCATACTTCATCTCAGGAATAGTTGGATTTAGAAAACACTTGTTTCAAAAATTGAATGAAAGAATTAAAAACAGGATAAATGAGAGGAGGGATTGGCAAGCTCTGGTTGGGGGATCGCAGACGGCTTCATAGGAATGAGAACACTTGAACCATACTTGGTCCAGCTCCTGAGTATAGCTGGAGGATTTCGTGCCAGAAGTTAACATTCATAGAAGGATGACATATGTAGTGTGGACTACTTAGAGTCCTCAAAATCGATGGGAGTCACCTTTAGTGTGTATAAGACCTAGAGACCCTACAAAATGTCAGGTAATATTATGAAAAGGTTTTCCTAGAAGAAGAAAGAAAATGATGGAGGGATTGTGAGGAGGGGGGGTAGGTGCTACAGTTCTAAAATATAAAATAATACCCAGGTGGATACTAGAAATATCCAGGGAACACTGCGTAAAGTATATAATTATCTAATCACTGTGCTGTATACCTGAAACCAATAAAAAATATTATTGAAAGCAGATTATAATTGAAAAATTAGAAAATAAAAATAAAATATAACACTAACTTTATGGAAGATAATCCTAATTCCACTATTTAATTTTCCTTCTAAACAAGTGCACTAAATTTTCTATGAGTCTTTACTGTGCTATCAAAATAAGTGGACCTGCAATTATATTTTGTAGTTGTCAAATTTCTTCTTGATAATTCTCTCTAAGATACAAATTTTGACAAAATATTTTTGAGGTCTGGGGCTGAATTTATCCCAAATCCTCAATCCCAAAGCCTTTAATTGAATGGGATGTCTCTTTTTACTATACACTTACCAAAAATTTTAAGGCAATATCGAAACATCTGATGATATAGAAGGACAGAGGCAAAGGTAGGGAATGAAGAGTGGAGACAAAGGAAGAGGTGAGGCTGAGAAGAGTCTCTTGGTTCTAAGAAAAGACAAAGAAAGCCATAGAACTCACTGCTGTCTCCTCAGCTGAGAAACAGAGAAGGTGTGCTATGATTTTCCTTTAGTATTTACTCATCTAAAGCGTGCCTCCTGTCCAATCCTCATACACTGAATTTCATGAACAATTGTAGTTCATTTCCTATGATTTCTTTTTTCAAAATAATAATGTGGCAATATTGTGAATTAAAAAAACATCATAATTTAAAACCTGAGTTTTGTTAGGTCTCACTCCTGTCTCCTTTTTAACTCCCTGGACCAGTTACTTCCTCTCCTCCCCACATCCCCCATAACTGGAAGCTTCTAGGGATATTTCACATTTATTTACCAAAAAAAAAAAACAACAAAAACTCATCTATGTGCCTCACCAGAGTTGGGGAATGTCTAATTTTTATCCAGCTTTAGTCTGGTCCTGACTGGCCACATCTTGTCTGCTGGGGTCCCTAGCATTCTGGTCCTGCACTACTGGGACTGGGTTCTGACATGACAGTTGGCTATGCAGTTATGACTTCCGGGCACCCTGCTGAACCAGGAAGTACTGCTCCTGCAGATCTACCTGCATTCTGAAAGGGCTTAAACTGCACACTCAGTGCTAAAGAATGCCACTTTCTACTTAACACGTTACCATCCCTAGGCTGACAAATTGTCTTATAGGGACTAGACTGGTATGTAAGTCCATGCACCAGATACCATGTGGTCAGAATTGTTTGATCCTCTAAAACTAAGGCTTCTAATTGGGCCAGACATCTTTGCACAATTTTCTCTATTCCATGGAATAAAGTTTTAGCAGGAGTTTCCTCAGCCTTCATGCAAATATTTTTTTTCTTTTTGCCATTTCATTATTTCTGTAAGTATGCCCAGACATGTCTTTAAATGTCAGGTGTAGTTAAAGCTCAATGTGAGATTTTTCTCACCCTATATAAGAATGAAGAAACTAATAATTGTAGTAATAACGGTACCGTTTCCAGTTAGCTTGCTTCAACTATTGAGTAACAGAGACAAACCTTGGAGTTATTTCTTGATTCACAAATAAATACCAATTTTAGTTTAAAAGAAAATAAATAGAATCTGGACATTAGAACTAAAAGGGATCTTAGAGATTATCTCATGAAACACTCTAATTTTACAAATGAGGAAACTGAGGTCCAAAGAGGCCACATGTTTTGCACAATGTCCACCAGCTATGATGTGACAGGATTGGGTCCAAAATTCGAGTACCTTAATACTTGGTCTAACAAAATTTTCCATTACACTATGTTGTTTATCAGAACGGTGTGGGCATCCATTCTTCTAAGGATTTTACTCAACATTTAAGTGGAAAAAATGAGGACCGTCCCTATGCTCCACTTTTTCAATTAAGAGGGCTGCTGCTGGTTGATTTATAGTGTTCTTACAGTGGAGAGTCTCCTAAAGACTCAAGGCCAAGGTACCTCACTGGATGCTTACCTGATGACTCCTTTCTCTTCCTTCCCATCAGACTCATTGGCTTTTGGCCAAGTCTTTGCTATTGCTTTGTACTTCAACAAGAGAAGACGCAGGGGAAATAAAAAGAGATAAAAATCAAAACAATATGTGCAGCTCTTTGGGAGGACAAGCCTGGTGTGAAGGTTTGGGTAACCTGCAGAGTGCAGTCAGCTGTGTTTGCTGTGATTAGGAAGGAGGAGACATGAATGCTGAGATCTGAGTGCATCAGTTTTTAGCTGCATACCTCACCAGCGAAGACCGGCTTTTTGTAAGACAATGTAATCTAGAGACTTCCAGTCGAGATGGAGGAATAGGTAAACATGTTTCGCCTCCTCATGCAACCACAGAAAGATTACAACTAGAATGCAAAACCAAGAACCATCAGACAACTGAGCTGTGTGGAAGTCAAACAACCAAGGATTTAAAGAAGCCACATTTATCCTGACAAGTAGGAGGGGCAGAGACGCAGAGAAAGGCAGAGTGGTGCAGAGATGTGGTGTGGTGTGAAGAGGCAGCAGCAGTGGACTGGGCAGTCCCACATTCATATGTGGTAGATAAAAATTGGGAGGGATACCTTGGGAGTGAGTGATCCCAACCCCAGGCCAGACTGCACAGCCCAGGGTTCTAGCACCAGGAAAATAGATCTCCATAACTTCTGTCTGTAAAAACCAGTGGGAATTGGGAAGGCAGAAGAAACTGTCAGGTTTCCAGGATACTCTACATAAAGGGACTGCATAGGCTTAAAACATATGCAGACCCATCCCCTCTGGGATTTAGCACTGAGGCAACAGCTGGAAGGGTGCCAGTCACATAGGGTAAGTGCTGAGTAAAACTCCAGAAAAAAGGCAGTAGCATTGTCCCCTCTCTGAGCCCTCCCCCAACACAGAACCAGAAAGTGGTGAAGCAGGTTGCCCTGCCCTGGTGATTACCTGAGGCTCCACCCCATGCAATTTAGAGATGCCTTTTCTACAATAGGCCACACTACTAACACAGGGAGTCCAAGCAACTCTACCTAATACACAGAAACAAACACAGGGAGGCTGCCAAAATGAGGAGACAAAGAAATATGGCCCAAATGAAAAATAGAACAAAACCCCAGAAAAAGAACTAAACAAAATGGAGGCAACCAACCTATCAGATGCAGAGTTCAAAACACTGGTGATCAGGGTGCTCAAAGAACTCACTGAATATGGCAACAAAATAAAAAAGACCTAGGAAGAAATGAAGGTTATACTAAGTGAAATAAAGAAAAATCTACAGGGAACTAACAGTGGAGGGGATGAAGCCAAGATTCAAATCAACAGTTTGGAACATAAGAAGAAATGAGCATTCAGCCAGAACAATATGGAAAAAATAAAAAATAAAAAAACAGAGGATAGTATAAGGTGCCTCTCGGACAACTTCAAATGTACCAACATTCAAATCTTAGGGCTGCCAGAAGGAGAAGGGGAAGAACAAGAAATTAAAAACTCATTTTAAAAAAATAATGAAAGAAAACTTCCCTAATTTGGTGAAGGAAATAGACATAGAAGTACAGGAAGCACAGAGAGTCCCAAACAAGTTGGATCCTATGAGGCCCACACCAAGACACAACCTGATTAAAATGCCAAAGGTTAAAGATAAAGAGAGAATCTTAAAAGCAGCAAGAGAAAAGTAGAGTTACCTACGAAGGAGTTCCCATAAGACTGTCAGTTGATTTCTCCAAAGAAACTTTGCAGGCTAGAAGGCTGGCAGAAGTATTCAAAGTGATGAAAAGCAAGGACCTACAACCTAGATTACTCTATCCATCAAAGCTATCATTTAGAATGGAAGGGCAGATAAAGTGCTTCCCAGACAAGAAAAAAAAACTAAAGGAGTTCATTATCACCAAGCCATTATTACAGGAAATGTTAAAGGGACTTATTTTTTAAGAAAAAGAAGATCAAAACTATGAACAGTAAAAATGGCAACAAATTCACAACTATCAAAAACTGAATCTAAAAAACAAACTAAGCAAATGGCTAGAACGGGAACAGAATCGTAGATATGGAGATCATATGGAGGGTTATCAGCTGGGAGGGGGAAGGGGGAGAATGGAGGAAAAGGTGCAGGGGTTCAGAAGCATAATAGGTAGGTACAAAAAAGACAGGGGATATTAAAAATAGTATGGGAAATGGAGGAGCCAAAAAGCTTATATGCACAACCCATGGACATGAACTAAGTGGGGGATTGCTTGAGGGAATGGGGGTTCTAGGCAGAGGCGGGAAAAGGGGACAAATTGGGACAACTGTAATAGCATAATCAATAAAATATATTTAAAAAAACAAAAGCGTAATCTATAAAACTCTGAACTTAATCATCACATTATTTCAGATGTAATGATTTATACTATAAAGATTCTTTATTTCTCCAAAAATATTCTTAGTAGAGTAATTCTTTGTGTGCAATGCACTTTGCAACACATACCTGTTCTATAAGGTGAGATGTTCTGTAATCAATAATATGTTTTGCTCTGTTTACTACTAAGGTATTTCTTTCAGGCCTTTGCTCTTGGCTTTGAAATATCCATCAGACAAGCTCCCATCTCATCACTGTTTTTGTAGCATTTGTGCAGTACCTTCCTTCTTTCCAGTGTTCCATGCTTCGGTACAGATATGCAGAGCTGTGTAATTGTCGTGTAGGAGTGAGTTGAAAATTGACACAGAATGATAGAATAACTTGCCCAGGCACTGGCTGTGAAAATGCTTTCGCCTTTGGTCCAGTCTCAGAATTGAAAATGACACTCTAGAACTTGCCTGGTGCTTTTTATCTTCAAAGTTCTTTGTATATATTAACTAATTTATTTTTATTACATGCTTGTCAGGTAAGCGGTACACTCACCATGGATTAGGATATTAGGGAATCCAGAGGTCCTCACAATATTAGATACCCTGTAACCTTAATAAAAATACCTCCAAACAGAAGTCCCTTCAACGGTTACTGAGTCTGTATAGCATTCCACTTCCATAGCAGATGCCGTCTTTGTTTGTTCCAAATTTAAGCCTCAAAAAGTATGTATTTTAGCAAGACCAGAAACTGATTACCTGTAAAATATCTATCTACTTTACTGAGCTGCTAAATATTGTAATCTTTAATTAAAAAATTAAGCTATCATTTACATAGAGTGTAATTCACTCTTTGTAGTGCATGTCCCTGTGTGAGTTTTCACAAATGTGTAGAGCTGAGTAACCACCATCACAATCAAGACATAAAGCAAGCCCGTGACCCACACCAATTGCCTGTCAATCTCTCCTCCTGAGCCCCGACCACAGGCAATGCTGTCCCTGTGGTTGTGTTTTGCCAAGACTGTCATATAAATGGAATCATATAACATGCAGCCTTTAAACCCTGGGTTTTTTTACTTAGGGTAATGCCTTTGAATTCATCTGAGCTGTTGAGTGTGTTAGGAGGATGTTCCTTTTTATTGCTGAATAGTGTGCCACTGTATGGATGTACCATTGTTAGTCTGTCCATCTGCATCTGAGGGACATTTAGATCATTTCTGGGTTTTGGTGAGAACAAATAAATCCACTGTAAACATTCATGTGTAAGTTCTTTTCTGTGGATGAAAGTTTTAATTTCTCCTGGGTAGAATTATACTTAAAATTTTTTTATATTTTTAAATATGAGTATAAAAATATAAAAAATTATATTTTTTTCAGATGGAAAAGTAAAGATGAATATAGCACTTGAAGCAATGTACAGGAGAAATTGTTATTGACACCTGATATTTAAATTTTTGAATAAGAATTTCTTTAGACCTTAACTACGAGGCACCCAAAACAGATAAAAAAAAAAGCGTGTCTTCAGATTACCTCCAAATACTTGATAACTTAGTCACTCTCCCAGTCACTTAATAAATATTGACTGAGTGACTACTATGTGCCAGCCATTCTTTAAGCACTGTTCTTGACAATGAAGAGAAAGGATGCTTCTGAAAAAATAATGGTGTACACTTGCTGTCTTTATATACCAGCAACCTCTAGTCCCATTACTCTTTTATAAAGTCTCTGTGTATGTGTGTGTGTGTGTGTGTGCATGAGAGAGAGAGAGAGCGAGAGAGAGAGAGGGAGAGAGAGGAAGGACTTTCTCACAGACCCCCTGTATCTTGTGGCAGAATGGTGAATGGTGTTTCTACTATCTGTTAATTCCTTGGAATATTTCAGGAAGCTTTGTTTATAAGTAGGCACTGACCTCTCTTATTATTCCCCTCCTCCCAAAATTGGGTGATGGATTGTGAACCTATAGCCCACTGGTGATAAGAATGTCATTGGAGCGAGGAGGTGGCAGCCTGCTAGGAGGAGGAGAGATCCTGCGGAGAGTCCTACTAAGAAAACTCATCCGGCCGTCTTGTCATAAATGTATGAGAAGTTACTATTAGATACTTACTGTCTTGTGTTTAAGCATTCTTACAACTTGTTAAAATAGAATATTCCATTGCAGTGGAAGAGAGGGTATATACACTAGCATTATTTTATTTGTGTTAACTAAGAGAAATCTGAAGTCATGAAAATGCTTCCAAGGAAGTAGCTATGAGGAGGGGAGAAAAGAGGAGAATGTATTGGGAGCTCAGTGGTGGGGGTATATATAGATAAACTCCATCTACTTCACATTTTTGCCTATGATTGGTTTCCTGGGGGTAAAAAGAGAGAAATCTGTGCCCAGCGATCTGTCTATTCAGTCCCCAGAGTGCTTAATTTTATAGGCAAATCAAGAAATTAGCTGGGTCAGTAGGTTCATTGTCAGACTTTCAATTCATTGAATAATTTTGTAGTTCTAGAAAAAAAGTAAATAAAATATTTAATTTTCCATTAATAGTAACTGATTAGGAACTAAATAGTTCCATTTATAGTAACTGATTTGGGAAGCAGGAAAAGGTCTTAACCTAATGAACTGTTAAACAAAATGTAGAGAAGACATTTGAAATTATGGGGGCAGCCCCACCATGAAAGTCGGGCATTTACTTTTCTGCTAATGCACACTGAAGATCTGCACTTGGTGCAAACATGTCCAATTGAGATACTTAATTGGCTATAATTATCTGAGCTATGATTATTTGTTTTCATATCAATACACTTGAGAAATGACAAAGAGCCTATTTCTTTCCTCCAGAGGGCCAGGATCCTTCTTGCTACTGAAACCCACAGGGGCTAACATTTGGCTCCAGTGATATGGAAACCTCGAGATGACAAGTAAGGCTCTTTCTGGGAACCATCGCTCACCCCCTTTCCCGATGAATTGCCATGCCCTTCTGAGAACATAACCCATCGATGCTCTGAAATAGAGAATCAGATAACTCCGTCATGCGCGGCTGATTTGCCAGCCGATAAACGACTGCCGACGCTACCTGCCCACAAGTCTCTTGAGAAGAAAAGGGCCAGGGTCTGAGATCATGAGGCAACGGGACTTAAAACAGAGTCATGGTTTTCCTTGGCCCACGGAGCAATAGTGGTAATTTCCACATATTCATCAGCATCCTATGTGTATGTTTTACCATCTCAACAAATGCTGCTATTAACAGACATGATTAGAGAAAGTCACAGTGCCAGAGACACAGTAAATATTTGATAAGTAGTAGACAAAAGAGCTCACAGTGGTGCTGAGAGCTGTTCTCAGTGGTTTAAGTAACATAGCATTTCATATACAGGGCCTGATAACTAAAATCTATAAGATAAAATGTGGTTGTTCTCATTCACAGAGGTTCATCATGAAGGTTCATCACGAAGGTTTTTGTATCTCCTTGTTCTTACACTGACCTATGAGCACTGCAAGCAGCATCAAAAAGCTAATGACAGGCAAGTGAAATGCTGGTAACTAGCATATTAGAAGATAGTCCGTTCTTGAAGGACAATGTGCTGGAGACATACAACAAGGATTATTATTTTTATTTTTTTATTTTAAGTATATTTTATTGATTATGCTAGCACAGTTGTCTCATTATTTTCTCCCCTTTATTCCCCTCCACCCTGCCTGTCCCTCTCTCCAGCTTCCCCCCTACCACTTAGTTCATGTCCGTGGGTCATTCATATAAGTTCTTTGGCTTCTCCATTTCCTATATTATTCTTAACCTTCCCCTGTCTATGTTGTACCTACCAGTTATGGTTCTTACTCCTGGTATCTTTTCTCCCATTCTCCCCCATCCCCACTGATAACCCTCCATGTGATCTCCGTTTCTGTGATTCTGACCCTGTTCTAGTTGTTTGCTTAATTTGTTTTTTAGGTTCAGTTGTTGATAATTGTGAATTTGTCGTCAAGATTCTCTCTTTATCTTTAATCTTTGGTGATTTAATTAAGATGACCCTTGGTGTGTTACTCCTTGGGTCCAACGTCTTTGGGACTCTCTGAGCTTCCTGGGCTTCCTGGAAGTCTATTTCCTTTGCCAGATGGGGGAAGTTTTCCTTCATTGTTTTTTTCAAATTTGCATTGAATTTCTTTCTCTTCCTTTTCTCCTTATGGCACCCCTGTGATTCGGATGTTGGAATGTTTAAAGTTGTCCCAGAGGTTCCTCAGCCTCTCCTCATGTTTTTTGAATTCTTATTTCTCCATTCTGTTTTGGTTGAATGTTTATTTCTTCCTTCTGTTCCAAACAGGTGCACCAAAGCAAAGAGATATGGCCCAAATGAAAGAACAGATCAACACTCCAGAAAAAGAACTGAATGACAAGGAGATAGCCAACCTATCAGATGCAGAGTTTAAAGCACTGATAATCAGGATGTTTACGGAAATGATTGAATTCAGACACAAAATAAAGGAACAAGTGAAGGCTATACAACGTGAAATAAAGAAAAATATACAGGGAACCAACAGTGAAGGGAAGGAAACCAGGACTCTAATCAAGAATTCTATTAGGTACTGTGCAAGGGAGATTTTTTTTTCTATAATGGTGAGAATATGGCATAAGTGGAATTTTTTTTGAGGGGGTATACTTAGGGTGTGATAAAGTGATAGCATATAATGAGAAGGGTGGGGTAAAAAGGAAAAAAAAACTTTTGTATTTACCTCCTAGCTACTCAGTCAATAGAGAATTGCAGAGTGAGCTTCAGGAGAGGTGTTATTTTAGTGTTCTTACCTGGGGCAATAATAATGTTGATAACAGCAGCAGTAATAATAATAATAATAAATAGTAGTAGTAATAAGAGTTAACATTTATTGAGAGTTTACAATGTGTTGGGGAGCTGTGGTAATTGCTTAGCATGTATTATTTAATTTAGTGTCTACAACAACCACCGCAGTGAAATTACTGTTATTACAATGAGGAAGCTGAGATTTAGGGTTAAGTAAACTGCCCAAGGCCACATAGCTTGTTAAATGTGGAGATTCAAACCAGATTCTGAAATTGGAATGTGTGGGTTCAAATGATATATAAACAAGAATGATGGACAATAATTTTTAGATTAAAATAAAAACAATGTAAATATAGCAGAGAAAGAAAATTTTGATTCACATTTCTTTCCAAGTGTCTTTGTTTTAATTTTCTTTCAATCCTTTTGATTTAGGGTCAATAAACTATGGCCTGTGGACCAAGCCTGGCCTGATGCCTGTTTTCACAGGGTCTGTGAGCTAAAAGTGGTTTGGACATTTTTAAATGAATAGGAAAAAAAATTCACAAAAAGAGTATTTCATGGCTCATAAAAATAGTATGAAATTCAAATTTCAGTGTCCATAAGTAAAATTTTATTGGCAGACAGCAAAGCCCTTTGGCCTGCCAAGTCTAAAACAGTTACTATCTGGCTCTTTGCAGAAAAAGCTTGCCAACCCCACTTTTGATTATTTATGGTAAAGGAGTTTAGAACAAGGGCTTTGACTTCTCATTGCTGGGTTTCTATTCTGTGTCCCTCACTTGCTATGTCAGCTGGGAAAACACTATTTAACCTTTTGCTACCTGTTTTCACATCTGTACAGTGGGGCTAATAGCACCAACCTCAATGGGTTTTAGTAAAGATATGAAATGAGATGCTCCATGGAGGGGTTTAGAAAAATGCCTGGCACATGGTAAGTGCACAAACAAATATTAACTATTATTGTCCTCATTATGCTAGCAAGTTTTCCCTATATTCAATATGAATCATTCTTAACACCAAGTAGCCCTAAGACTGATTAGTTCAACTGAGGATGGCGAGTTTCTTCTCACCACATCTCATTGACCTACATTATGAGAGCTGGAATGGTTGGTTTCCTTGGCTCTTCTTGCCTCAGGTCAGGAACTGGTGAGGCATAGATAACAAATTCACACCTCCCATCTCTTCAGTTACAGCTGGCTCTAACCTCACTGCCCTTGGCCTTAAGCTCTATGGCCATTATAGCTCTTCGGGTGAGTGTGGGAAAATCCCTGCACATTTGGAGGCCAAAGTGTAACTTGGTAAGTGTGTTCGTGAGTCCAAAAGGCTAGGAGACTTAGGTGGCTTTTCTTGGGACTATAAATAATACTAACAGAAATGGGCTGTTTCTATGAGGTAAGTTTTAGGGGCTCCATCACCAGGTAGGCCACATCAAATCCTTAAAGATCAAGGAGAGGGTTAACTGACAGTCTCAAAAATTCAAAGTCATCTTGAAGGTTAGTAATTGAGTTGGAAGCTAGGATCTATAAATCCATGGACTGTCATTTTCCCTTCAGGGATTCACTGATGGGGAAGAGACACCTGGAAGACAGGGATGTAGCACCAAATTCCAGTTTTGCCTATGCCAGAGCTCTGTGGGCTGAAGTGGTAAGAACAGAGATGTTCTCTTCCTTAGAGCTCCAAAGATTGAATCTTTCTAGAACTTTATGAATCTGACTCTTAAGCAGGGTAAGGACCTGACATGGCTATTTCAAAAGAGGTCATTACCAACTAATTATAATCACTATAACTGGACTTCCCATTATCACAAAAACAGTAGCGAAATGTTCTAGTTTCTTATTCAAAATCCACGATCTATGATCTTTGTTCTGTCTTTTGATGATCTTTGTTTTGTTTTATTAACTAGAATGGAATTGAGACTTAAGTTTATAGGTCCTAGTTTCCAACTCAATTATGAACCTTCAAGCTGACTATGAATTTTTCATACTGTCAGTTAACCCTTTCCTTAATCATTAAGGAGAAAAGGGAATGTATACAGAAGCATCGTGGTTCAATGTATGGGTTCTGGATTCAGATCTAGTTTACCCAATTCATATCTTCATGATCTTGAATAAAGAAAGTCTCCTTTCTGTGTCTCAGTTTCCCCATCTCTAAAATAGTATCGTGGGACTGTCTTTCCCACGAGATTGCTGAGAGGATAAGTGAACTAATTTAGGTAGAATGTTTAAAATGGTAAGTGTCATCAGGCTGTTTGTTATTGTTGCATTATTACCTCCCAAGGAACAGTTGTTCTGCTTAGGTCTGACTATATTATTACAAGGAATCTTCACAGAGGCCATCTGAGATAGATATTAGCCCAAAAGATAAAATCACGGCTTTTCGGGGTTAAATACTTGCCTAAAATCACACAATGGTAAGTGAGAGAGCTGGTATTGAAACTTAGTCTGATTAACTGCAGAGCCCACTTCCTGTGAGTACTGTTACAGTCCTAAGATTCATTGATTCAATACTCAGATTGACTCTAATAATGTAAGTTATATTAATTACTTGAATAATTAATAAGGTAGCACACTATCACTTGAATATTTTCATGTAATGTGTTTGTCTTACATTCTGTTTATTAAGAAGTTAAAATGTGAAGCCAAAGAGTGAATTATGTTTAAGATTAAGCTACATGACTTACAGGATTAAGTTTTTAGGTTTTTCTTTCCCTACTGCCAGACACTCAGCCTGAAAGCTACAGACATTTCATTTCTTATCTCTCTCATGTGAGTGCCAAGCCAGTGAAGCTTACATGAGCTTGTGAACTCAGAGTGGGTATGTGTGGCCACGTGGAACATGTGATTGAATGTCAGTGGACGTGGGAGTGGGAAAAGAGAAAAATGTAATTAACTGCTACCAGAGGAAAAAGTTGAACTGGGTGGAGGTTCAGAATGATTCACCTGGATCTTTGACTCAGGAGGCTTAATGAGTTTCTGCAACGCCTTCCGATAAAAGTTTGGCCAAGAGATGGTATTTTGCTCAGGGCGTAACCACTCCAGGCTCTGATTACTGTTCAGAAGCAGTGACCGCCATTTTACAAAATGGAATTAGATACAACAAACACTATCTTAAAAATTAAAAGCAAGGGATATCACCCAAGTGGTATACACTAAATAGGTGATTCCAAGTACAGCAAGATGTACAATGATTTCAAACTTCTTATAAAAGACTCACAGTGATTGTTGAATCCATTCTTTCCAATGGAAGATAAGTCTTTTATTTCCATCACTATTTTTGTTGTTGCTCATTGAGGATTTCAAAAGCATAAGCTTTAGCCGACTAACAGACCAAGAATAAAATTATATGTATATGTTTGTGCATATGTGTGTGTGTACATGTGACTTAAAAATATCCAGAAGTTAAACTAGGTTTTTAAATGGGGGAAAAACAACTCAGAAGGTAGAAAACCAGATCAACGTAGAGGAAATACACCTTTGTTAGAAAGGCATCCAGCCCAAACAACAAAAATAGTGATGGAAATAAAAGACTTATCTTCCATTGAAAAGAATGGATTCAACAATCACTGTGAGCCTTTTATAAGAAGTTTGAAATCATTGTACATCTTGCTGTACTTGGAATCACCTATTTAGTGTATACCACTTGGGTGATATCCCTTGCTTTTAATTTTTAAGATAGTGTTTGTTGTATCTAATTCCATTTGGTAAATGCGCAAAAGGGGAAAGTGGGATGGTCCTACTCACCAGAGGTGTCATTTAAAATAAAACAACTGTGTTAAGACTTTTCTTAAAAAGCTCTGATGGTTTACATTTGAAAAATAGAGTCCAGGCTTATTAGCATGACATTTCAATCTTTTAAAAACTGGTGATGGCTAGTTTTTTGCTTTGTAACTTATCATTTCTTCCTGAAAATTCTATACTTTAATAATTCTGAGGCATTTGACCTTTCCAGGCAAGTGTTTTTAAGCTTTTGGCCCCTTTGCACCTAACACTCCTGCCTGGAATATAATTTCCAATTTTTCCCACCTGAGGAATTTTTATTTTTCTTCAGAAGCCAGACCCTTACTCTTACAAAAAGTTTGTGTTTTAGATTTTTAGATGCATTTCTTCCTGTGTCTATTTAGTGATTCCCAAGAACATTTTTTTTTTTTGGTGTGGTTACATAACAGTATGCATATATCAAAATTTATTTAAAATTTTCTCTAATAGGTAGAGTTACATTTTTTTCTCTTCTAAACATTTCACAATAAATAACCTTGCACACAAATCCCTCTGAGCTGTACTGATACATTTAAAAATATTTTAAAAGTAAACTAACTAGATTAAAGGGTTTTCATACTTGCATACCCTTGGTACATATGCCAAGTTGCTTTCTGTAGAGGTAGATCCATTTACATGTCCACCGGTAACACAACAGTACTTGTTTTAACAGATCCGCCTCAACTCTGGGGCTCATTCTTAAAAAAATAAAGAATGAAAGAGAAAGAATTTGCTTAGGTTGTAAACAAAAGTGATGTTTACATTTTATATGTATTTCTTTGACTAATAGGTAGGCCAGAGTTATTTTTCTATGACTGTTGAGCATCTGTATTTCTTTTTTCATGAATGGCCTTTTCTGGCCATTTGTCTATTTCCTACAGGACAGTGTTTATTACTCTATTTTAGCAGTCAAATAAGAAAACAAAATCTTTTGTGCTTTTATGATATTTTAGATACTTTTCATTGTTCATATCTCCTAGTGATCTCCGAAGTGTGAAGTACACACTGTCACGTATACCCACTCTAAAGATCAGCAAGTCAAGGGACAGAGCAGTTTGATAACCACTTACGCTGACAGTCAGTGAGGGGTGTGGAGGAAATACACATTCTAGCCACCTGACCTGAGAGCCTTTGTTCTTATCAAATATCTTAATCTGTCTCATGTAGCACTTTTCAAAGTCAGGCACGCCGAGATAGCATTTATATTTAATAAAATTCCATCTTTTTAGGTGTAAAGCTCTATGCATTTCGACAACATATGTAGTTATACAATCAGCACCTTAGTCAGGATACAGACTACTTTGTCACCCAAGACTTTCTAGTGAGTCTTCTTGCTCTTCCCTACTCCCTGGCAATAACCTATCTGCTGTCTGTTGATATAGTTTGCCTTTTCTATTATAATATAATATAATATAATAAATATAAATATTTAATATCATATGAATCATACAGTATACAGCTTTTTGGATCTACCTTTCCTTAGTATCATGCTTTTGAAACTTCTCCATGTTGTTGCATGTATCATTAGTTCATTCCTTTTTATCGCTATGTTGTATTCCCTTGTATAGAGGTAACATGGTTTGCTGTGGCTTTATTTTATTATTATTATCATTATTATTATTATTATTATTTTAATCCTCACCCAAGGATATGCTTATTGATTTTAGAGCGAGAGGGTGGGAGAGGTGGGGAGGGAGAGATCGATCTGTGTGAGAGACCAACATCGGTCAGTCATTTTACTGCACGTGCCCTGACTGGAAATTCAGCCCTTTTTGGTGTAAGAAATGATGCCTCAACCAACTAAGCCACCCTGCCAGGGCATGGCTTTATTTTTATATTTGTATCTTTCATTAAATTGTGTGCTCTTGGAGAGTTTAGATGGCATTCTGTTTATCTTTTCAATCTTCAGCCTTGACACAGCCCTTGGCACGCAGCTGTGGTAGGTAGATTTCCACTGTCGGGATGAAGTGGTGAAGGATTGTGGTGAATGACATGCAGGCTCATCATGAAAATTAATCAAATTTTAGGTATCTTCATATGTCAATTAACCTAGCAAAACAAAGGGTCATAATTTTTAAAAATCGGTGAAGGCTGGGCTATAGGATGCACACTGAGACGTGACCACCATGATAGGCAATTATAAATTGGTTGTGTAAATGTATACAAAAGAGAAATTTGAGTGACGATATTCTTGGCGGAACTATCTACAAGGCCTTTAAGCTTATTATAAGCTATTTGAACACTTCCAAATTAGAAACTATGTAAGCTCACTACACGCTTACAGCACGACTGAATATTGTGTAGATTAAAAATATTAGGACCATTGTCACATAAAAATAAATAAAAAGAAGGAAGGTCAAAGTGATTTAAGATCAGTGAGATTTTACTAATATTTAAAATTTATAAATACTTTAGTGTGTAATTTAAAAAATAGATCTTGAAAAGTTGGTTCCCTAAATCATATTTATATTATATATATGTACACATACATTTTTATCACCTGCATTATTATTTAAATATTGTTACTAAAGTAAAATAAAAAAATCACTTCGTGGCAGTGATGATTCTGATGTTAATGTAGACAGACATGTCGGAACAAAAGACCTGCTGGAGCACAAGCCACACATGTGATGCTATGGCTCTGGTAGTCACTGCCTGTGTCAAATCCAAGGAAATGGTATTAACTTTACAGATTTTTTTACGTCAACTTCCTTATCTACCTCTTTTCTCCCATATATGTTTACCTTGTGTAAAATAATTTAAACAAATTAATTAAACATGTATTTTAATCTAAAAATACACAAACAGGACAATGGGGGTCGGTGTAGTATGTTTTCTTGGAAAGATTTCATGCTGGCTTGAATATTTGTTTTTTATTTAATTCTAGCTCCTTCCCCCTTGGAAAACCCTGTTAGTTTGATAAGGAGCATTCAAATCTCTTCTGCCTAGGAAGCAATGAAATGACATTACCTAAGAACATTCATGCTACAGGTTCAAGCTGTATGAATGTAAAACCAAGATACAGTATACTGTAAAATCTTTGATGCTCTATCTAGCTCTATCCTTTGTAACCTCTTTCTTTCTAAACATGTTTCAAACATATTAGAGATTTTTGTCTACCCTAGAGCAGTCAGTTTTGACTCTTACGGATTGTCTATCAGGTTAGTCATTTGTTTGGGTTATTACAAGTGGAGACCCCCCAAAACCTCTGGAATTCATGTATAAAAGATTGTGTACTTATTCTTACATATTTAAACTTCAGTCACATTCGAAGTTCTCTCCATCTGATGCAATGCATCTATTGAGAATTTTTTCCACTGCTCAAAACAGTTTTCGAACTCATCGATTTTGATGCTGTTTTAGTGCTTCTGCTGTTTTTTGTTTCACCTCTTCCACATTGGCAAAGTGTTCCCCTTGGAGGACTTTTTCATCCCAGGAAACAAAAAAACAAGTCTTTCAGGTTGAGATAGGTTGAATAGGGAGGTTGGGGTACAGGAGTCATGCCGCTTTTGGTCAAAAATTGCTAAACACTCAGTGTGGCATGGGCAGGTGCACTAGTAAATCACCCATCATGAAATGGGCAAACGAGTTGAGCCTGCCTTTAAAAAAAATTCACTGAAGCTGAATTCAGCCTCTCACAACACCAGCTGGTACACTGATTCAGGTGGGTTCCTAGAACACTCACGTAGTGGGGGAAGGCTGCACTTCAAGAGGCCCGCCCTCCAGAAGGTAATTCTGGTTTTTATAATATGACTCTGTGCAGAGCTAACAGCAATCTGACAAATTCTTTTCTTGATAGATGAGAAAACTAAATGGTTAGACATGACTTGTTCAGCATAAAAGAAACAGCCCTAGATTAGGGTGATATCATTGATATCTTTGGTCTTAAAGTCCTGGTTGTATCTCCGCAGGGCACATTCTACTCTGCCTTCCTGTAATAACCACTCCTTGCTAGATGGAAATATGATGAACAGTCTGTCAGTGTCATGCGAGAGTGAAGCGAGAAAGACACCTGATGAACCATGATTCCCAGGAGCCATGGATGTGAACAGTCAAAGTGGTCATAACACATCTTTCATAGACTTCTGAGAGCCTCACCTGACTGCTAGTGAAAGTACGAGGTGAGGGGTAACCGAAGATTGAGGGAAATGGTGATTTCCCAAGGAGTTGAAAGTTGATGTTAGGAGACACCATAAACACGTCTCAGACTCACAATATTTATTGACAACATTCCAAAATGTGAAAATGATGCGCAGAATTTGACAAATACGTTGAGAAGTCCTTAATGCCTGGTAAGACTGACTAACACATTAATTTGGGAAGATTTTACTGAAATAACTATGATTTGTAATATGCAACTGAATGGAAGACAATATTTCAAGAGGAAGAACACTGTGTGGAAAGATGGGGGCATAGGTAAATGCGGCTGGCCTGCTTGGACAACCACAGCAAAATTACAGTGAAACTACAGAACAAATGTAACTCAGAACTGTCAGAAAATCAGGCTGTATGGAAGTCTGACAACTAAAGAATTAAAGAAATCACACTCATCCAGACAAGTAGGAAGGATGGAGGGGCGGAGATGTGGAGGCGTGGAACAGGCTGGTGTCAAACCCATGTGTGGTGGAGATAAAATGGAGGGGTATATTGGGAGTGAAGGGTTTGAGCCCCAAACCAGGCCATCTAGCCCAGGATTCCAGCACCAGGAAGCTAAGTCTCCATAACTTCTGGCTGTAAAAACCAATGGGGATTGGGTCAGAGGAAGAAACTGTAGGATTCTCAGGTCTCTCCTCTTAAAGGGCCCTGCACCACACGTGACTTACCCTGACTCACTCCCTCTTGGCTCCAGCACTGTGGCAGCACCTTGAAGGGTGCCAGTGGCACACAGGAAGGAAGTGAGTGTCTGGCCTCAGGTCAAGAACTGGGGGATAGCTTTCTCCCAGACAGAACTGCAGACAGCTGCCATTGTACCTTTTCTTAGCCTTCCTCCCACCCAGAGCCGCAGTGCAGTGGCACCAGATCTGAATCTACATCAACCTGGCTCACATGTTAAGCCCTGCCCTGGAAAATTACCTAAGGGTCGGCCCCATCCAACTTATGGGCTCACCCAAGCTGGTAACAGTGGCTTTTCCATATAAAGGGCTGGGCCAGGCACAGACTTTAGGCCTTCCTAAATCCCCTGAAACAAGCAGCAGCTGAGCCCAGTGCCCACACCTCTCATCGAGTGCCCTTAGGCCTGACACCAGCAGCAGTCGTCTGCAGATTGATTTATAGCTTATACCAAGGGGCCCAGACACAATACAGGTGGAGGCTGACCTTGGCCTACACCACCTGGGAAATCTGAGAGCCTGCACATCCATTGGACAGCTACAGACCACATCAGAGCACCACCCAGCCACCTCCACAAGCCACAGAGGGAGGTGGTTACTGACCAGAGGTCACAGCCACTTCTACCAGCTACCTGGACTGGGTAAATCCCTCCCATGACCTGCAGATGAGAATAAAGACTCACCTATAAGTGGAGGGAGTACTCAGCCCACACAGAGAGTGCACCTTGAGTAACAGCTTGGGAGATAGGGGAGACTGTGCCGCTGGACTGTACAGGACACCTACTATATTAGGCCATGCTACCAATACATGGAGTCAAAGCAGTTCTACATAATACATAGAAACAAACACAGGGAGGCTGCCAAAATGAGGAGACAAAGAAATATGGCCTAAATGAAAGAACAGATAAAAACTCTAGAAAAAGAACTAAACAAAAGGGAGATGAACACTCTATCAGATGCAGAGTTCAAAACACTGGTTATAAGGATGATCAAGGAACTCAGCGAATACTTCAGTATTCAGCATAGAAATGATCCAATCAGAAATAAAGGAGATACTACTTGAAATGAAGAACAATTAACAGGAAAACAACAGTAGAGTGGATGAAGAAGGGGAAGAAGGGATGATATGGGTGAGGGAGGCCCTGTCTGCATGAGAAGGAGTTTGGATATATGGTTTATCTTACATCTCCTTTGTAGATGGAAATGAAGTCAATGAAAGATTGAATGTCAAGGACTGACGGGATTAAGTTTGCATTTTAAAGGGATTACCCTGGTTATAGAATAAGTCATGGACTGGGTCGAGGCAAAGTGAACCTAGGGAGTTAATTAGAAGACTACTGCAATAAGACTACTGCACTACACAGTGGATGGGCTAAGCCCAGCTCTTGGACACAGAGATTTATGGAAATGTATAAATCAATGAGATGGGAAGGAGACAGAATGAGAAGAAACCACTAAGTCTTGAGGAAGGCTACGGTCAAGGATAACTTCCAGGTTTTTGTTTTTGGCTGTTATGTGGATGGTCATGCATGTTCTAAGACAGACAGCAGCACATAAAGAGCTACAAGTTCCAGGATGGGAGATGTATGAGAGGGAAAGAGATAACAAGTATAGTTTTGGATTTCTTTCTTTTTTTAAAGAATCTTCATCCAAGAATATGTTTATTGATTTTAGGGGGGGTGGGGAGAGGTGTGAGAGAGACATTAATGGATTTCTTCCTGCTCACGCCCCGCCGGGGGGTAGAACCTGCACAGGATGATGCTCCAACTAACCGAGACACCCAGCCAGGGCTACTTTTGGTTTTCTTAATTTTGAGGTTCTTGTGGGTCGTCCAAGTGGAAATGTCTCAAGGGAGTTTAGTAATAAAGAAATGGTAAAGATCTGGATTTAAGAAAAAGGGGCATGAATTTGAAGACTTTTAGAAGAATGCAGGCAAATTTTTAAAGAGAGATGGAGCTAAATTTTGGATCTAGGGATACAATTTATGCTAATGTAGGGCACTAGCTACTACAGAGAGGACAGAGTGATACCTTCAGTGCGTGGCTTTATATTAATCCCCAAGAATCAGAGCTTTAATCATGCTTAAAGAAAAATTTAGAAAGAAGCAGATGTGCTTATTAGGCTTAAAGCTACTAGTTAGAACAATGAAGGGTCTCATTTTGGTATCATCATTAATTTCACTTCAATCATTAACTTCTAGCTAACTTGAAACTTTCATCTGTAAATGAAAATAAGAATAACAACCTGATATACAGTACTATGTAAAACTGATCAAATATATCTTAAAACTAACTTTTGATGATTTCAAAAGTTAGTCTTGATGATTTCAGGATCTCTTCACTATATTTGATATGGAATCTCTAAAGGTAGTGTTTCTTTTGCATAACAGTGAACATTCATATTTGAAAGATACTTCACTTTGTATCCTTTCAATGGCATTACATCATTCAATTGTCACAGTTAATCTTGTTAAACAGGTAAGAGAGTCATTATTATTCTTTCAGTTTTACTGATGAGAAAACTGAAGCTGCAGAGGTGAATGAACTTGTCCAAGATAAGTCACTAGAAAGTGGCAGATTTGGAAATTTATTTCAGGTGTCTAGACCACAGACAGCATTACATATTTTATAATTATTTCCTAAAAGTCAATTGATCTTAGCATTTCAATTATATTATTTTACTCAATCAACTAAATTATTCAGGTTAGCAAGTATAATCAACATCTTTCCTGAGAATTTCCTTGAGTTTAGCTTTTGTTAGACTTGTTGGGATCAAGGACTAACACATTGAAAATAGCAACCTTTTTCAGCAAGAGAAAGCAATTGTCAAAACTGAACATAGAGTGAGAAAGTTCAGCAAGTTTTTGGCATATAGTTATAGAAAATTAGCACCTTTGGCATTTTAAGTCACCTGTTTCAAATGAACAAGCAAACAAACAAACACTAGTATTTAAGGAAGCTAAACCTGAGGCTTCTTAAAAAAGAAAGAGATAAATCTTATCAAACTACTATTAGGAAAAAGATGACAAAAATTACCCTGTGTTCACTGATACCTCCAGTCTCTATTAATGTCTGACAAATTATATAACCAGTAGACACCTTTGAGTTATCTCTTGGAGATATCAGTGATATTACAACACTGAGGATAGCTTAGCAATGAGCAGTGATGAGAAGCTAAAACCTTCTGTACTGACACGTGATTATGTAACGCTCAAGATGTGCCAAAAATTGCTAACCCTGACGAATGAGTTCTGAGCGGGGAAAAGGAAAACCCATTATCTGCACCAGCATGGGCTCTGAGACATGCATTGGGAGATGCATCTCATGGGCCGATAGGAGCTCAGTGTTTGGTAGCACTTCTGTGAAGGGAGAATACTTCCCAGCTAGACAAAAATTTCACTATCACTTGAATCTGAGTCAGGTGCTGTTTGAGTCAGTGAACTGCGTCAGGTGAACTGAGTCATAGAGGTATCTCTATGTACAGATAGCCAATTCTTCTGATTGCATGGAAGAGGTAATTTCCACTTCCAGAACATATGTGGACTCTTAAGAAGATGAACTTCATTCTACTCCAGTATCAGGAGAAATTAAAACCTACAGAATAGCTTGTCTCCTTAAGACATTGCTGTATTTTTAAAAAACAGGTCTGGGTCATTTAATACAGGGTAAAAAAAAAGATTTTTGACTTCTGTTACATAAACAATTTTAAGACTATAACTGGAAGCTGTTATTCTGAATCAAGACATTCAGAATCAAGACATATTTCTTGACATACTGATAATCTGATGGATCTTATTGGTTCTGGGAATAACTTCTAAGCATATTTTCATTGTATATGACTCTGAACCTTTGATACCTGAGCTCTAGTGTCTTGGTGGTTGGATGTGTTTATTTTCAAAAGCTCTGTTACTATGCTTCCAACAGCATGGTAATCTTACTACAGTTAGACCTTATTTAGAGTCCCCCCACCAAAAAAGATCACACCTAGAGCCAGATCTGTGTGATGCCTATTTGCAGTCTCCAACTGAGGCCTGTTCTTAAGTGATTTACCCATGGAAACATAATTTGTTAGGGCAGAAGTTGGTCAAAAACAGAGGTTCTCTAATTTCCACCCTTATATTTTCCCACCATTATCATGTTCTCAGTTTTATTCTATATATGTTTTCTCTGTTGAGTGACTCTACTACATTATATTTTTATTTCCTTTTTAGGAAAATAAAATTTGTCCATGTTCCAAATGGATTTCTCTTAATAAAACTTGGTTGTATAAAACTCCCATCAACTTTCTTAACTTTTGTATAAAAGCTGAGAGATCTTGGTGCTTGATTTTAAGTTAAAATAATGGAATCATTAAAGAAATTTTAAAAATTTATGCGAAAATCTTCTTGCTCTTTGTCTTCACAGTTTTCATTCCAATCATCACCTGAGATCAATGGTTTGAATAAGGAGAGTAGAGGTAGATTAAAAAGGAAATGGCATTTTAACAATTCAACAGTGGATTTGCTATTACTCTGTGGAGTGGCTACTGTTTGTTACACACCCAACACCTATTTTCCTGCATTCCTTCATAAAGACTTTAATTATTTTTGAGTTTGCCCCTCCCTCAGGTGACAAAGGAGCAGCTGACTTCATTCTCCACTGTGGGATCCACGGCTTAATCTGCGGCAACGAGTTCCAGGATTTTTCTACTTCCTCTTATTGGTCCAGGGTTAAGCTGTTATTGGAACTGACTCAGAAGACTGAGAGAAGGATAGGTACTCAGTGTTAGAGGAAGAGCCTTCTCTCTTGGTTCTGCAAAATAGCTTGTAACTCCAATTTCCACTGACAGCCATCTCTTGACTGTAAGAGCAGCCACCCTTAGGACCAAGCATGTTGCTGAGGACAGCAGAGAGGAGAAAGAAAGTCTTCGTTTACATTCCTGTGCTGCTGACCAGCCTGTGCCCGGAACCCTCTTGATACACTCTGGACTTCTCGTTACGTGAAAAAAATAAGTATCTTTGTTATTGAAGCCACTTTCTGATGGGACTTTTTATTACCTTCTGCTGAAAACATCCTAACAGACATTCTGCTGGTGCTGGAAAATGAACAACAAAGGTGCATTTACTTGTAATCCCTTCTCTCCTGTGTTTTCAATTGAAATATACAACCCGGAAATTTTATCCTAACTACGTTAACAAACAGGTTGGCAAAGCTCTGTTCTCGAAGGCAGAAACTTTGATATTTTTGGGGCTGTGTGGTCTTGGACGAACTGCTTAACATCATCAGCTTTCTTCCTTCTCTTTTAAATGGGCATAAAAATACCTGGCCCACCTGACTTATAATGTTTCTGTGAAAATAAAATAGGATAATCTATGAGGGATTACTTTGAAGACGACCGCACAATATATTTTAAATGTCAGTTACCCGCTCCCAAGAGGCAAGGTGTTTATTTAAATACGTTGTCTGACTGAGCCCTCATCAAAAAGTCTTACAGGTAAGCTGTGATATCCTCAGTATTAGATGGGGAAACTGAGCCTCAGAAAGCTTAAATAATCTATCCAAGATCACGCACGTGGAATAAATGGAAAGAAAATTCCAATCCAAGTCTGACTGACTCCAAACCTATGTTTCATACATTATGCATCCCATGTGATGTGATGAACTATGGCTGGGGAACACCCATAAAAATCCTAGATACAATTAGAACGGGCATCAGGAATCACCAGGACGTCTTGAGCCTGACCTCTCTACCAGGGACTCCTTCACTTCCACGATCTCACTCTCTTCAATGGCCCTGGGAGGTAAGGCATTATTATTCACATTTTATAGATGTAACAGTAATGTACAGAGAAGTGAAAATGTTTTACCCTAAGTGGCCTAGCGGGCACGTGGCAGCGAGGCAGGATGGAAGCCTTATTTGGAGTCTGCGTGAGTCCTAATTCCTGAACCCATTACCTCCTAGGTTGAAAAAGGGGCAGGGGATGTGAAGGCGAAAGGAAGAGGTCACTGCAAAGCGGTGTAAAGGCAACGGGGCGAGAGTTTGAAGTCAGGCTTACAGAGGAGGCATAGCTGCGGTCGGTGCTGATCACCCGGCCTGATACTCATCCTACATCCACCTCTCCACTGGGAGACAAAACGAGTCCTGGATACAGTGCGGTGCTAGTGACAGCAGGCAGGAGAGACATGGGCGGGCCAGCAAATTATGCAATAACCGGTGACATTTTGACTCTAAGGAGAATCATCAGAAAATTGATAATCCCTCAGACTAAACAATGCTAATAATTTTTGATAGAAATAGTTCTAGAATCAAAAGCTGCCTTGAACAGTTTACTAAATGTAATTCAAAGGTTTTTAATGATGTGGTGTAATGATGGCATGCGTGGACGGCATTCTGTGATCACAATTTTTTTACTCACTTAACGTCAGACTTTCTGCAATCACTCTTGCTTACAAGGTCATTTTCTTTTGACATTCTTTTCTCCCTTGCAACTTGAGCATCTAATTGACTGTAGTGTGAGAAATAAGATAAACACGTTTGTTAGAGTTGCATGGGAAATTAGGAATCCATAAGGCCTGGGGGCCGACCAGCAGGATGGTGGATGAGCTTTGGTGAATAAGACCAAAATTCGAGAAGGGTCAGAGATTCAGGAGGCTGAGTTACTTATTGGTTGCATCCCTATGATGGTTTTCCTGAAGACTGGAAGAATTCATAGGGTCACCTACTCTGTCCCTCAACGTGAAGAGGCTGTGACTTAGAGCTCATAGCGATGACTAGCTAATAGTTATTGAGGATATTTGATGGTTCAAGTGATATTTTACAGCTATTATTCATTTGCCCTTTGCCACATCCCCGTGAACCAGAAACTATTATTGTCCTCCTGCAACAGAGAAGGCGGCAGAAGTACAAGTGGTTGAGTAATTTGCCCAAAGTTATGCTATTAAGTGGTTGAGAAAGATCCAAATCAACACAACTTGGGCAGGAGGGGTCCTTCTAACTACCTTGGGGCAACTTGAAGTGACTTGCCTGAGGCCAATCAGGAAATCAGTGAAGGGCAAAGATTCTGATTCAGGTCTTCTGATTACCAGCCCAAGGTGCTGTGATCGTGCCCTGATACTTGGGTCCAATGTGATTACAAATGCACACACACGGCCATTCTGGTGTATAACTTTTCCAAAGTTTTATTTCAAATCCCCTGTCCTCTAATCCCTCATCCTGTCTTTGCATCACTTTATAATAATTTTCAATATAAGTGTTGGGCTGGACTGGAGATTTGGCTTCTTATGCAGAATTATCCTGAGCATAGTAATCAGTAAATATTTTAGAAGAAAATACATGGAGAAACTATGCTTAGTATTAGTTTCATAATGAGAGACCTAAGTCGGTGTGTAAAAGTTTTCATCAAGCTGGTAAGTTCAAATATTTTTTCAGAGGAGGCTTCTAGACAAAAGTTCATCAGCATCTAATTAAGCCATTCCAGTCTTTCCCGAAGCTTTGAGACTGGAGGTCTCCCATGGTATCACATTATTTATTCTATCAAAGTTCAAAAAATAAAGGTCGCGTTTGTGTCAGTATTTACGTCATCTCCTTCTTCAGAGACTGCCAGCAGTTGTCCTAAGTATCTTCAGGGTTATTGCGTCAAGTTATAGCTTATTTGTAAAAGTGATTGATAGTTAACCGCTATTCGCATTTCTCCAGCAGTTTTTATTAATAGCTCAGAGGGTATCTACTGTACAGAAAAGTTGTCGCTCCTGATGAAAATTGTATTTAAGTTACCAGCTCTGCAAGGTTTTATTCTTACTCCATCAAAGCAATATTTGGAAGTATCATGCATGTTTCTTCACCCCTCATTAACAGTGTTATGCTTTTGAAAAGATTTCCAGTAGAACATTTGTTTTGTCAGGTTTAGAATTTATACAGAATTCATGTGTTTGGTATTTTGGGTCTCAAATATAATTGTGTACATTGTTTATATTAGAAAATGCTGGTGTGGTTAAAGAAATAATGCTAGTTTTGGAAAAAAGTCAATGAAACCTCTTCTCTTGAGCTTATGGGCTGTCATACATTATGTGGTATAGGAGAATGATGGAAAGATTTTCTACCTCTTCCTTGAGGACTGCCTTTCTTAATTGGGAACTTCTGTGGCCCCAGGGATGTGCTCTCATCCATTCCTTCAAAAACACAAGGAAATGGTCAATTCAGTGTGGCTGAGAGTAGCATAGATCAGGCGTAGCCGCAAGGCATCAAAGAACAGGTCCTTGGCTGTTTCAATTCTCACCCATTCTTCTTTCCATTTTTTTCCTTTTCCTTCTTTCCTACCTTGCTCAAGCCACATTTGTATCCATACACAGTTTAAATGTACATTTAAATGTACGCAGTTTAAATGTCCATTAGTTTAAACTGGTCCTTAAATGGGAACCGTGTCCTTTAGAATGAATTTGCATGTATTCCTGCGTAAGTCCTATGCATGCTCCCACAGACAGGCACACACAAACAAACACGTAGATAGGCACATGCATACAAGCACACAAACATACAGACACAAGCAGGGCCACATTGTGTGGATATACACAAATGTATACAGACACAACTTACAAAGATATACACAGAAATGCATGCATACATGTAAATAGCCACACTCTCAGACACACAGACACATACAGAGATGGACACACATATATGGACACATAGAAACTGAAACACAGAAGTACACAAAGGCAAAGACACACCTACCTACTTGCCTAGCCACTCCCTATTACACCTCTGTTGGTCACAACTACTTAAATTAAATTTTTATTTCTCTCAGTGTGGGAAATGGTAATTGTAGCCAGAAATTAAGATATATGATTTAGGTTAGGTGTAACCTTTTACCATTTGCACTGTAATTATTTTTACATGTCACAGTATGAGAAACACCCCCTGGAATAGCTCCTGGGACCCAGTGGCCTCTGTGACCACTGAAGGCAGGACTCCAACTGTGTTTCAGAAGCAGAGAACGGATGCCATAGCCAGGGGAAGGAAACGAACACCTGCAAATGTGCACAGACCTGCTTCATTCTGTGAGATCTGGGAGCCATGCTCCCTCACATGTTCGGACTGTCTGCCCTCCTGCTCTGAGGGGTAGAGATGCGCAGACTGAGGGGAAGAATATGCAGTAGAAATAGGCTCTGATGGTTCCCCAAACACGTGGAGTTAAGTTTCTGAATCATAATGTATTTGGATGCACTTTATCTAATTACAACTACATGACTGTAACATTCTTCTTTCAGTCAGCATGTCTATCCGAGTTTCCATCTCTGTATCTGCTCTAACAGATCTTTCTAAAACAACTTTCACCATCATATATAAGTGCTTCCTTTCAAAGCTGATTATTAAGCTTAGGGAGTACTGGCTTATGTATTCACTATTTCTCAATTTGAGTTCTGTATAAGACATCATTTCTTCACATTGTGGTTTGTTTTGATGGGTGAGTGGGAATATTTATTTGCTTCCGAAGTGAAAGTAGACACCCTAAGTGCAAGATAGATCTGATACTGAGGAAGAAAGGGGAAAATCCAATAACAGTTAGGTATAAATAGTAGCTACCACTTATTGATCATGTGTTGTGTATGGGCCTCTATGCCAAGGGGCTTGGCATACATTATCTTAATCCTCACAACCACCCTACATGGCAGGAGGGTGTTATTTACATTACATGGATGAGGAAACTAGGGCTCAGTGCTTCTTGGATATGAGACATATTTGTTCATATGAGGCTTTAGATGTAGAAAATTTGACACCTGGATTCAGATGATCAGAATTTAATGATGGATTCTGGGAAATCATTCCTCAATCCCTATGTCATTTTTTACATGACTCTTTCACATTTAGAATTTTTTCCTGGACCAGATTTCACAAATATGCTGACTGCAATAGAACTTTACTAAGCAATGTTCCTACATTATTTTCAGTGGAACAATAGGAGTTAAGAGTGTAATAATTGACAAGGGGGGCCCAACCATATAATGGAGTAAATATGGCCCCTTTAATGAATGGTGCTGGGAAAACTGGACTGGTACAAGCGAAAAAATGAATCTAGACCACCAACTTACACCATTCATCAGAATAAACTCAAAATGGATAAAAGACTTAAATATGAGTCATGATACCATAAAATCCAAGTGGAAAAAATAGGCAGGAAAGCTTCAGATACCTTGCGCAACTATATTTTTGCCAATAGATCTTCTAGGGCAAGGTAAATAAAGGAAAAAATAACCAAATTGGACTATGTCAAATTAAAAAGCTTCTGCATGGCTAAAGAAACCATCATCAAAATGAAAAGGGAACCCACTGTGTGGGGGAACATATTCTCCAACAATTCATGGAACAAGGATTTAATCCCCCAAATATATAAAGAACTCATATGACTCAACACCAAGAAGACAAACAATCCAATTAAAAAGTGAGCAAAGGACCTGAATAGATACTTCTCCAAGGAGGATATACAGATGGCCCACAGACAAATGAAAAAATACTCAATATCACTAGCAATCAAAGAGATACAAATTAAAACCACAATGAGATATCACCTCACACCTACCAAAATGGTTATCATTAGTAAGGCAACAAAAACCAAATGCTGGAGAGGATGTGAAGAAAACGGAACTCTGGTTCCATTGTTGGTGGAAATGCAGACCGAGACAGCTGCTGCGGAAAACAGTATGGAATTTCCTCAAAAAATTAAAAATGGAACTGCCCTTTGAACCCACAATTCCACTGCTGGGAATATACCCTAAGAATCCCAAAAAACCAATTCGAAAGAATTTATGCACCCCTATGTTCATAATAGCACTATTAATAGTAACCAAGTGCTGGAAACAGCCTAAGTGCCCATCAATAGATGAGGGGATTTAAAAACTGTGGTACATTTACACAATGGAATACTACATAGCAGAAAAAGGAAGGAACTCCTATCTTTTGTGACAGCATGGATGGAACTGGAGACTATCATGCTAAGTGAAATAAGCCAGCTTGGGAAAGACAAATACCATATGATCTCTCTTATAAGTGGAATCTAACAAACAAAATACACTAGTGATAAAATAGAACCAGAAGCATAGAATCATGGAATAGACTGACAGCTGTAAGAGGGGAGGGAGGAGGTAGGGACAGATTGAAAGAAAGCGAAGGGATTAGTGAAAGAACATATAAGAAGCACTGAAGGTGGGGAAATTGGGACAACTATAATAGCATTAAACAATAAAAAATAGTTCACAAAAATAGCAAAAAAAAAAAAAAAAAAGAAAGAAAGAAAGAAAGAAAGAAAGAAAGAAAGAAAGAAAGAGAAAAAACCCCAAAAGAATGTATCTGCAGTTAAGCTACCTGGATTTTAATTCTGACTATGCCACTTACCTGCTGTGTGACCTTGGGCAAATCATTTAACTTTGCTGTTCCCTAATGTGGTCTATAAAGTGGGGGAATTATAGCGCCCACCTCACTGAATTGTGATAAGTATCGGATGAGTTGATCTGGGCAAGAGTCTCAGAACTGTGCTTGGCACGTTGTAGGTAATGTGTTAGTGTCAGTTATTATTTTTATTTTCAGTCACAATTTTGATTCCTTATTTCCTTATAAGTTAGTAGAATGTCCCTTCTTTATATGTAAATATAAAGAAGGAAAAAAATTTCAATACATGTCTCAATGAACTGAATGCTAAATTGAGAACATGGCCGCTGTCTCATTGTGTACAGAAAAAGAATCCGTGGTCCTGTAGGGCCCTTCAATCTCAGGCACATCTAATTGGCTAGATTACCAGGTTGAGCTTGTGAGAGCAGTGGAAGCAACAGGAGTGTGCAGGGTCATTTGATTGCTTTTGTTAAATGGGATGAAGGCAATAAGTTAGTCAAACCGAGGCTTGACTAAGAGACAGATCATAATAATGTAACAAGAAAAACGAGCAAGACATATGAATAGCAAGGTTGTGTGGGTGGGAGGCTTGTTGAAGTAACTGGTGTTATAACTTTATTGCACTATTATTTCAGTCAAGAAAAATACCTCTGACAAGCTAAGACAGAGTCCTAAAACAATATAAGCATACTGTTCTTTTTTCCTGTCTTTATTTCTCCCCCTTCTCTTGCATCCATCCCATTTTCCCTGCCTTCTTACCCCCACCCTTTTTTCTTTCTTGTGGGAAGTCAGCTCTTCTGCATTTGTGATAGCCATTGAAATGACTTATAACCCACAGTTGCAAAAGTGTAGGTTTGTATCTATCTGCCACAGGGTTAAAGAGACATTCCTGTCAGCAGTGAATTGTGAAAAATGTATGGTGGATAAATTGTCTGAACGCATTAAATCAACGTTGGTAACGAGTATAGAATTGTGGAGAAAGTTTGGGCTAAAACAGCTAGACATAACAAAGGAACTCTTAAAAAAATGACAAGCTGAATGTAGTCTTCACTTCTTCATTAACTTTGTTTTTGTGAATCTGCACTGACTTGTTACAACCCCCATTACTGTAATATTGGAATGGTATACAAAGAAAAACAGAGCATAATTATTCAGTGTGCTCAGGGATTTCTTAAACACCCCTGCCTCATCCTTAGGATAGAAGTCAGCAAATTCAACCCCAAACATTTCCTCAGGGAAGGAATAAAACAAATCAAACAAATTAAAAGCCTAACAAAAAGCAAAGCACCTCTTAACGTTTGTTTCTCTTGCCACTTCCTTTGTGATGATGAGCTCACCTCTCAGCTTCTCATTGGTGAGGGATTATTTTAAATGAAATAAGAGGAGTCAGGAACAATGAGATATGAGGGTAAATTCTTCATATCAGAAATAATTATTGTCCTGCTTCCAAAATACATCAGCTCTTCAACTATGCACAATCTATGATTTATTTCTTTCCCAGTCATTTTAGGAACCTGTGATCTCATTTTTCTCAGAGATCCTGTAGGATGTGTTTATTGCTATAGTTATACTTAAGTTGTATACTTTTCATGTGTCACTTTTTTGGCGAGGCTATTCTTGCATTTAAGTCTTGCCTACTCACAGAGAATATCAGCTCCTTGAAGGCCAGGCCATATCTTACACGGATTTTATCCACGTGGCAGCCTCCTGCATGTAATAATAGATTCTCAATGGGTATTTAATGTCTGAGTGGGTTTGTATTCAACAACAGCTGGACGAATGTCTCCTTTCCAGGGATTGTGTGGTTGCCGTTTGCTGGACTTTTCCGTTGTCCACAAAAGGATAACAAGATGCTGGGCCCCCTGTCTGATTCAACCTTTCCCTGCCCTAGAGATACCATGTTTCCATGCACAGAACTATTCACAATTGCAGCAGTTTCTAGTTTGTTTCACTCAGGAGTCCAGGAGGAATTATATTCTTGACTATAAATTCTCAGTGGATTTACAACTTTGTCTTGCTTATACTGGTGGCTCAGTAGAGGTGGGGATAAAGACATGAGGACGGCGGAAGAATAAGTTCCTTGGGCTGCTGTCTGGTCTCCTTCCCACTCTCCTGCAGCCAAATCAGGGGAAGTGAGAAAGAGGCAGATGGAGCTTGAGGGTTAAATGTTATTTTCACAATGAACGAGGCGCTCTGAAGGTCTCAAAGTGTTGTCTGTGTTGAGAGGGAAGGAAAAAAAAAAAAAGGCAGCTACAACTCCTTTTAATCTGCATTCGGACATAGAATTAAGGTAATATAATTGACTTCAACCTATGAATACCATCTGAACAATTTTCCAGACTCACAGTTTTTAATTTTAAAGCCAGTCTTTGAGTGGGAATGTTCAATCACAACGTACAGGTAACAAATAAGCAAACAGACAAGGTTGGATTTATCACTGAGTGTTCAGGTCATCTGCTAACTGTTCCAGGAATCTGATTCCAAAGTAAACATATCATATAGCTATTAAGATCCCCTAGAGGCATTTAAGTGAAGGGAAAGGGCAGGCAATGATCAGTGGCACAGATTGCCACGGCGGTCAAAGTCACTAAAACTTCTGGAGGTGGAAATTTCATTTTCTTACTTTTGCATTCAATTATTCATTAGGGTTTTTCTCATGGCATTTTATGGAAGTGACAATTATTTAATTGGGCATACAGATAAAACGAAGAGTTAAAGTAATTACTCTTCTTTCCCTGATTGCTACTGGCTCTTGGTTTTTCTGGGATAGTGACCAGCCTCTTGGATCTGAAATGAAATCCTCCTCCAGCGCCTGTGAGTATTGGAGAGTCAGCCAACGATGCCTCAGCTTGTTCGTGCTAAGGTGATATGAAGTTATTGGTTTGTTAAATATTAATGTCTTTTTGGTACATCAAAAAGTATTACTGTTAGTGGTCACAGCAATTTATTCAAAAGAATTCTGTGGAAAAATATCTAGAATATTAGTTACATGATACGATAAAAGTTTGTTCATCTACACCCCTATTGGGTGTCAACTTTATGTGTATTTGGTGGATATGGGCAGTAGGAAGAGACATTTGACCTACAAGAAGTATTTATTACGTTGGAAGAGTTTGTATTACATAAAGTTAGTATAAACTGGTATAGCCGAACCCATTTTTTTCCTTATTTGTTTATTATAGAAATTAATGCATAGGCAGCTTTGATAATTTTGCATTTTCTGCAGAAAAATCAGTTATAAATCATCGTGGCATGCAGTGTACTTGGGCACAGCTTTCTTAGCCAAAAGACGAAACAAAAATCATTTTCTTACATTACATTTATTGACATTCCTTGGCTTTATAAAGAATATTATTTTCAATACAGATGTAATAATCCAGAAAAGAAAGCACTATATTTTATGATCACACTATTCCATCTTACTCAAAGCATCTTTTATCTTTAGAAGTTATACTCTTTGCTGCCTACAAGAATTGCTATATCAATACTCATTTTGCTTAGGCTCACATCTATATGAGATATTAAATTCACTGCACCAGGATAGATTCTAATGAAATACCAAATAGCTACTGGATAATTAGATAACATTATATGATTGAATACTTTTTCTTTCATTTAACAATTTTTTGACTTCTATGTTTGAGGTTCTTTAGCTACAATTTTTTATGCTGTTACTTCCCTAAAGCTTTTGAGACAGCTTTTAAAAATGTTTACATATATGTGTTTTTGTATGTTCAAACTGGACACTAACTACTTATTATTGTGCCATATCTAAACCTATACACCAGACTTCAGGAAGTCTCTAAGAAAAGAGATCCTTGTGCTTCTTGGGGCAATATAATAAATATTCCTCTCTCTACGATCTTTGGAATGTTGTTTTTTTCACCATCAAATCTATTCCAATTGAGTTGGAGTTCCCAAACTTGCTTGATCATAAGCAGTGCCCAAGATGCTTTTTGAAAGTGAATCTATTCAGGACTCTTTAGACATTTTGATTCCTTAGGTCTAGAATAGTGCTCAGGTGTGTGTATTTTTAACAAGCCTCCTGGGGGAATCTTAGGCTTAAGCAGGCTTGAAAACTGCTACTGAATGAAGACTAAAGTTATTGCATTCTTAAAAATAAGGTAGTCATGCAAGATCTAGTTGATTGAGTTCAATTTAAATAATTTTTAAATTAAAAATTTAAACATTCTACTCATGTCATAAAATTGGGGGAAAATGCTTTCCTTTTGGCCTTTGCAAAATCATAACTTTTAGAGCAATATCCAATAACTGCATCAGGACCTCTGAGGTCATGCACTGACGATTCTCCTTCTAGTTACTGAAGATGAAACAATCCCAGACTTGTTAAAATGACCAAATTCACTCTGTCACTTGCCTCATGGTCCATATACCTGGCAAAAACAGCCTCGCTTTAAAAAATTTTTAATTTCATCTGACGCCATTCCTTCTTAGTTTATCTTTGAGAGCATGGACACGATCTGCGAGGTTAGTTTGCAGAATCTTTACCCCCTTGTGAAAATTTAGAACTATAATGGCGAAGGAGCAGAAAGGACTCTGCCTTCCTGGGTGACCTCATGAATATTGAACTGCTGTTTTTCACTCTTCTTAGCGCTCTATTGTGAAATAATGGCCAAGCTTGTTTTTCTTGCCCGAGTTAACCACAGCCAAGCCCACGTGGACAGAGACTAAACCGACTTCCTTAAAGCAGACACAGAAAGTTTACTGGATGTTTTTTCCTCAATTTTCGCAATTTTATTAGTCTTTAATAAGCATTTTCTCAGAGCTCGGCAGTTTCTGAAAGTTTTAAAATCATTTTTACTAGCGACTTCCAAAACACACCTGTGTGGTAAGTCTGTGCTTTCAGCCATGATTTTACGGGACATGTGTGACCAAAAATACAAAGAGGGGAGGCAGAATTTAACTTTTAAGCTCCGTCCCTGGCTCTAAACCACAGGGAGAAAAGAGAGGACTTGCCTGCTTGTTCACGTTTAGCATTATAGAAGTGGTATAAGTGATGTGGTTTCAATATGCAGGGGCTTTGATTTCATTGTGTTTCCATAAAGAAAGACTCCTCATAAATATGATTTACGGTAAGTCTGGGAAGCAATTTCTCCAACTTATTAGGAGTAAGGGTATGGCTTAAAAACAAAACTAAACAACAACAACAGCAATCTTTTAAAAAACTACTGTGTAATTCTAGTCATTGAGAATAAATTCGGCAATGGAAGTTTCCATTTCAGGCATATGACAAATTAGCATAATGATATAATGAATTGTGTACATTTTTTTCTTTACATGGAAGGTATTTAACTGACTGAAATGAAAGCTTATGATTAAAATCTAAGATTTTTTTCATTGATAGCTTTCTGATTCTTTAACCCACTCCTAGAAGCAGCCTTTTATATTTGACCTCTTGGAGTTCTCACAAAAACTAACAATCACAATTCCAAGTGAGTTCCAAATATTTCTTTATGTAATCCTTCTCTAACTCAAAACCTTCTCTAATTACTTATTGGACATTTGAAAACTTAAATTTCAAGACCTAATAACCCCTTTTATTACCTTCACTCTTTTACCACACTTCAGCTACAAAGCTGTGAGAAAATGAAGTGATTAACACTGAATTAATAAAAAATATACTCATATAAAGTAGCATGGCTAGTAAAATTTATAAGCTTATAGAAGCAGAGCCTCTTCCCTCCTCCAATCAGTATTTAAATTAATTGGTAGCAATTCCTTGCTTATTAAAAAATGTTTTCAATAAAAAACAGTATTTCAGAAAATGGAGGGGAAGCCTCAAGCTACAAAAAGATTAGTCAAATTATTTTTATTTTCATACACATACATTTCTACTTTATTTTTATTTTTTACAAAATCATAATGTGATTTTTATGACATTAAAAGTTGAATTTATTTCTGTCTTTGTCGAACTGGATTTAAAGTGGCTTCTTATACTTTATCTTTTATGTACAAGGAAATAAAACACCCAATCTAGCAAATGGCAGCTCAAGTCCACAAAAAATCTCCAATAGAAAGAATTAATGAAAATAGAAAATATGTATGTATAGTAAATGCCCTGTTAATTTAGGGACTTGACTTCTTTTGTCAAAGCAAAAATAAAAATTTATGTTTGGAAAAATGTATTAGCTCTTTTCCAATTCACTCAGTCCATAGATCAAGAGCAAGCAAAACATATTTCTGGGACACATAAAATTATGTGCATGCATATATACTTTAATGTAAAGGCAAATATATGACAAAATAGGTTAATATTTAAAAAAACTTTTCAGCACACCTGCACACACTACCATGTATATTAGTACATTTTTATTTAATTTTTCCTGATAATATTTTTTATTTCACACATTCTAGACATGTTTTATATTTATCTCAAATTATGGATTTCAAAATGATGTAATTAAAAAGTCAATCTATTTTAGTAATTATTCTATTGAAAAACTTTTGGGGTCATTGTGTGAGATAAGATCATTTCATCCAAAAAACATGAGTAAACTAAAATCTAAGTTGAGCTTGTTGAGACTTTTATAAACTAAGTAGGGCAGAACCATGGCATGATCACTTTGAGATCAAGTGTTCTGCACTGAGATGAATTATTGTTTCTCGTTGTCTCTCTGTTTTAATTAATATTGACCATACCACTATTATTGAAAAACTGACATTCTTAATTTATTGTCTTTTACAAGACTTCCCTTGCCCATCAGTGGGTGGGCCCGAGTGCTGGTGACCTCTTCTATTGCAAAAACCTTGTCCTGGGCAGGGCGCTGGGCTCTGACAGGATTTGACTCATCACTTAGGTCTCACTGCTTCGCAGTTTCTTCTGTGGCAGAATGCTCAAACTTACCGTTCAACAGTAAACAACTCAATATTTTTTTTTTTTCTGTGCAACCAAATGAAAAGAAAATGGAAATAAAGTATCTTATAGAAAATTGATTTCACTGGAACTAGGGTTGACTTTCATAGTATCTTTTAAACTATTGTACAGTAAGGGGAAGAATTTTAGCTGTAAAGTAGTGATTCCTCCCATTATATGGGATCTAATAATTCAATACATCATTCAAGAATGACAACGGTAAGGATATAATTAGCCATCATTTTAGTCACGTTTATGACACGTCCTAGGAGTAAATATATTTATGTTTTTCAGTATCTTTGAAACTCAGGTGCAGTCGGGAGAGTCAATTGCTCAGGAAGCTCTTTAGAATGAGTGAGTAATCATTTCCTAGGGCAAGAGGGTCGGACTTAGTTAATTTATGTGCAGTAATAAGCCTGACGGAACAAATCCAAAGTACTAACCGCACATCCAAAGAACACAGAATGGAAAGTGTCACAGAGACCAATCTGGTAGCAATGATTCAATACATACATATCAAGGCATTACCCCCAAAAGAAACACACAGAACCCTTCCAAAATTGCTCTCTCAAGGCATGCACATGCAAACAAAGAGAAATCCAAGACTCACAGTTCATTTGAATTCACAAGGGAAAATTTTCGGGATGAATGTTGCTTTGACGTTGTCTTACTGATGCAGAGGGAAGCCAAACCTGTTTTTAATTGCAAAGCCAAATGGTTTATGCATGGGCTCTGCCATGCTTGTGAGAACATGTTGCTTTTATAGCCCCCTCCCCCTCCACGAACACGAGACTAGGCTTGCCAACACTGTGTTTGAGCATGGTCACATTTAAAATGAGTAGTCTCGTAGGTATTTTTAAAGGGGGAGGTGTCAATCTGTCAGAGATGTCACTATAAGTGGATCTATCTGCCTATCTGTTACCACTTGCTAATTATGGATTTGGGTGATAATTGTCATAAATCTTGCCACAAAATGTGCAATAAAATGCATTTTCTGGGGGTGATGGGTGGTGAAGGATGAAGCTAGAATCTAGGGGCTTGTGATCAACAGATCACAAAGCCTGTGCTGTAGAACTGTTTCACTGTTTAATATTCCAATGAATACACATATTGTTGCATGTGTCAGGCTGCTTCAGGCAACATTGCTGGCATTCCATTGTAGGAATGGTGAGCGTACACAGAGCAGAGCCTGTGGAGAAGCTTCTTTTCATATGGCCGAGAAGGGCCTTCAGGAGCACTCCGCACTGTTAAAGAGGACCCGAGGGGGACGAAGAAAGGAAACAGAATAAGTGACTAATAAAATAAGTGTTTGTAAGGAGCTGACCAATCATGGCAAAGTAAGATCTTCGAAGAAAGTCTGAGATGGCTCTTAAATATTTGTTGTTCCAAGATTACTTGTAGGTAAGGAAGAGAAAGCCAGAAAAGAAGTCCCACATATATAAGGTAAACCTATGGTTTTCTGCAAAAGGATTGACAACAAAAGAAGGTATAACATAAAAAGAATTTCTGCTTCTGTATCTAGTTCCTGAAGTCCTTGCTGCCACTGGCTGCTGACTCCTTAACTGCCACTGTCACCATATGTCCTCCTCATCTCTGCTCGCTCTTTCCCATCTACACACACAGTGTCCCTCACTCTAAACATTAATTTTACACAGTTTACAACATGAGTTCAAATGTCAAGTGTAAGAAGCCCACTCTCTCTTTGGAAAAATAAATTGTACTTTTTTCTGATATTCTATGAAAGACTGTGAGGTTTTGTAAGGGCAGAGACATTGCCTTATTATCCTTTTGTCTGCAAAGTAAGTACTCACTATTGAAGAATATTGAAGAATAAAGGATTCCTCTTGAAAATGCTTCCTCTGAGAAGTAGAATTTTACAAGAAAGTGAACACTTGGCCATCAGAGGATCAGGGCGCCACTGAACACTGATGCTAACCACGTTTGATGTAATCAAGCAAACAGCTCTTGGCCGACTAGAAGAAGGTAAACATAGAATAAAGGAAGTATAGTTTTATATTCAGATTCAGACAACGGAGTCTAAAAAAATACATGACAAATTCTCTATTGACACAAATGCACATTTAACAGGATTTACTGGCCAAGGCTTAGTAGTGCCTGGTTGATACAACCCAGAGCATTCTAGCCCAGAATTCAGTACAAAATGTTCTTGGGTAACTCATCCTTTTGTCCACTGTTCACTTTGTGTACATAGATTGGTATGACCATGAATAAGAACATAGTCTTACATTGCTTACCTGTCCCTCCTGACCCGGAGTGCCTACTTTTCACTTCCCACTACAGACTAGAACTATTGATGTTGGGCTCCAGTTCACCCATGAGATTTTTCTTAATAAGAGAAGCAAGTACTTAGTCATAGTGCTTACACCTATTGACCACCTCAGGGAACAGATGGTCAATAGGCGTGCGACAAAACTCTGGTCTTTTTCTTAATTAAACTTTCAGAGGATGTAGCATCAACTTATTACTTAATGATATAAACTCCTTGATGACAGGAATAATAAAATCAGTTATGTATTATGTATCTACAAAATATACAGCAAATATTGTAGAAACAACATGCATATATCGCAACCATAATATCTGGGGGTACTATTATCACACTTATTTAATAAAATGAAGAAACTGAGGTTCAGAAAGCCTCAGAGGTTTGGGTAAAGGCATGTGCTAAAAGCTAGTCTGGGAATCAAACTCTGGTCTGTAAAACTCTATACTGTCATTTATGTCTTCAATTTCTCTTTCATATGGGTGACACAACAGACTGAAAGGTGCCGTGAGATGGAAGAAGGGATTTCTTGTTGGTTACCAGTGAGCATTTCTTAGGTAGAATCAGACTATTTGCTCTTGTATTTAATACAGTGAGATAATAAAGTGACAAGAAAAACAGTTCTCTCTACAACTAGGAACAGGGGAGAAAGGGTATTGTTATTCATGTGTGGAGAGGTATATGAAGGGGGATGAGAAGGTGGACTTTGGGAGAAAAGATGTAATTTAGTTAACACTGTTTGTAAAAGACTTGCCATCTGCCAGGTCCTATGTTCAGGGCCTGAATGTGGCAAGATGAATTATACTGGTTCCTTGTCTTCATCATCAAGAGCTATTTAATGGTTCAAGGAGGAAGAAAAAAACATAAGAATTATGCCAACATAAGATAAGAAGCGATCTAGTAAAGCTCACCAAGGACTCTGGGAACGTAAAGTAAAGTGATTTAGTTCACAGCCAAAGCAAAGTTGGTGTAGGGAGTGAAGTAACTGGAGTAAGGGGTCCAGTCAGTCCAAAGCAGTAGGAGTGTAATGGCCTTGTCTTCCGCAAACACACCAAGGGCTCTCTGCGTTTAGTAGTGACCCGGGGCAGACAGGAATGAACTCAAACACAAATGGGGTGCCTCAGAAACAGTCTTGCTCTCGGGCTCATGGAACTTGTCAACTAGGGCTGGCTACATACATAATTTGCAGATCCAGTGCAAAATAAAAATGCAGGGACTCGTTAAAAAAATCAGGAAAAAAGGACCATTCAAGACACTAAAATTTAAAGCTTTTTCTTCCTGCATAAATTCTCTCTCTCTTTCTCTCTCTGTCTCGACTGGTCATGCTGTTATTTGCTACTTGTCACTCTAGGTAAAGAAAACTTCAAAATTTAAATTATTTGCATGAATTTTACCATTTACCATTATATTGTGCAATGCCAGTTTTCAGCACAAATATAAGAGTATTTAACTTGTGTGCATTGAAATTTCATTATGTATATTATGTTGCTCATATATGCATTTGTAGTTTATTCTTACCGGGACAGTGAAACATGCTGCAGATAACTAACTCAACTATTTTTATTTCAGTTTTTGATGCATGCACATTCTAGCAATATAACATGCTTATCTTTTGCTCTCCCTTCAGTCTCTCTGAATTCCATACATTATGGGTCATGGGGTATCACAAATGCTGTATGAGAATGGGGTGACAAGGGATGGAGGTAATATCATGTGTGTCTCTGCTCACACACATTTTCCATCGTCTCATTGAATGCTCCTTACAAAACACACGTTCAAAGATAAAATTATTAAGAATTTTGAAAAATGATGGCAGAACATTAAATCAAGCACAGGGTTCCTTCTCAGCATGGAGTCTGGGGTGATCACACAAGTTGCAAGCCCATGAAGGTTGCCTTGCTGTCAACACCATTTCATCTTAGACAAAGGAGCAAGGTCAAAAGATCAAACTGAATTCTATGCTCTTTGACTCATAGGCTGAGAGATCCACCATCCTTCATCTTGCAAAAATCCAAACCAGGAATACAAATGGATTATTCAGAAGGAAGGGTAAATTACTGGTTCAAATTTACTAGGGTGAACTTGAACAGGAGATGCTCATGTCCATCCTGAAGGTTCTCTGCACTGGATAGCTCAAATTTTTCTCATAGATAACAATGATAGGGTAGGGAAAGAATGAGTGTCCTCTGGTTGTTTCTCTCTTTTCTGGGAACTCAGACGACAAGATAAGGAGCCTGGGAAACAATGGGAAGGGGAATTCTAGGAATATGCCACACCGCTTTCCTTTCCTTCAAAACAGCATGCTTGCATAAATTGATTTTCCTACTGTGATAGATTTCCAACTACAGTCTCTGTCCCAGGCAACTTTTTGTTCAGTTTCCTCCTGGTCAATAATTCTCTTTAATTTCATGTCCCAGTATACTCATTCCTCTCAGCATTAGAACTCCCTGGTGCCCAAATCTAAGTTTAGTTATCCTTGAAAAAAAACAACCCACATTTTTATAGATGTTGTTTATTAGAGTTCAATGAATTTTTCCTAGAACAGTGACCGTCCAGGTTTTATTTTTTCACCAGCTTTGTATCTACATTAAGAGAGCAGGAGCAGTAGGATCTTATCAGTAATAATACAATTCATTAATTGTTATGAAATACGTATTGTGTGCCAGACACAGTTCTAATCATTTTATATACATCAACTCATTTTGATATTCACAATAACCCTGCGAAGTTGGTGTTATTGTTAAAACTATTTTAAGGGGGAGGGTTCTTCCTGGTTTAGCTACTATTAGCTTGGAGGTTGTGGGCAACTCCATTACTCTGTGCCTCAGTTTCCTCATTGATAAAATGGTAGCTGACTCATAGAATTCTTGTGCTAAATAAGGTGATAAATACAAAATGCCCAGAAGAATGGTTGGTACATAGTAACATTCAATAAGTGCTAGCTATGCTTATTATCTTGGTACTCCTTTTCCTCTAGGGTGGGCTTTCTGTTCAGTGGTTATGTGCCTTTGGGTTAACTGTTTAATCTCTCTGGACCTCTTTTCCTCAACACTAAAGCTAAAAAAAATATGGGATTCTGGTGAAGATTAATTGAGGTAATGCATAGAAAAGAGAAGTTCAGCACAGAACTGGACACAGAGTAAATTCTTGTCTATAATTATGAGTGTTTTATTAGGAAACTCCTACCTATTCTCACTTCATTGATTCTTGATGAAATGATATTTCCTCTTTTTTTTTTTTACATTGAGATTTAGTTAGCGTATAGCACTGAGTAAGTTTAAGGTGTACAGTGTTGATTTGACACATTTACATATCACAATATGATGACAACTGTAGCATTAACTAACACCCCTATCATATCACATATCATTTCATTTTTGTGTTGAGAATAATTAAGATCTACCCTTTTATAAACCTTGAAGTTTATTACACAGTATTGTATTACTGTGCATTAGATCTCCAAAATTTATTTACCTACTAGTTGTAAATCTATACCCTAAGGTTTATTCTTCTTGACTCATTAAAATATCCATATCTTTCTACATGTAGCCTCATGCTTAACATTTTTCCTCCTTTCTCTGTAGACCCTGAGCTCTGTTCAGTTTTTCCCTTCACTGTTTCCCCCCCTTTCTCATCAGTAAATTCTACTTGTGTTTTTATAGTACACCTCCCACCACACCAGTGCTCTGTTTTCTCTTTGGTTCCAAACAGTGACGTGAGTTTGTAATTAATAGTTGTCTCTGAGCTTCACCAGTGTGACTGGCCAACATTCTAAGAAAGTATAAGGGAGGATGCAAGGGTAGAACGTGGACTCTACAGAAGAAGCTTAAAATATCGAAGTATGCTCATCGATGGTAGGTTTTAATTGTCCTGCCTTTAAGTGAGTGGTTCTGCTCACTTTGGGATGTATGAAATACAATGGTAACCACTGACACCGGTTTACCATCTCCTTCCTTCATCATAGCTGCTATTTCTTTTCTCTTTTCCAAGTTTTTTTCCTCCTATTTTATAAAGTGAAGAAAAACAAACCTCATTAGATAGTTGTTTTAGGTATATTTAAGAGGGAAATACTTTGTTTATTTAACTGAGGTTAAAACCAAGAGTTAAGTTTATTTCTGTCTCGTGAAATCTATTCCTGATCAATAACTCATAATTAACAAAATTTAATATGCAACCCTTCACACTCTACTTTAAATTACTTACTCCTTTTTATTTTACTCAGTTTACTTTGGAGAACAATGGTGCGGTAAGACTTTATTGTGGAATGTGATTAAAATGAATCAATTCAGGCCTGTAATGTAAACTGAATTAAAGTGGACCACTTAAAGCCCACTTTGAATATAACCATCACTATGTATTCCACCTTGAAATGTAATTTTCCCTCCAAAGCAGGTTAGTTCAGAGCTAGTAATTCCAGGTCACTGGCTGTATTTACAGAACTGCTCAGGCTCCCTCCCTAATGCATCTCTTCACCATCCCAAGGCCTCATTTCCTCAGCCTTTACCAGCCACAGGCTCGTTGAGTCATCTAATTGAATGACAGAGAGCCACCTTGTCCACACCCTCAAATTTATATTTTTAAGAGCATATGAATATAAAATTTGTTACCAATGAACATTTAGAATTTACAAGCTGCTTCATGAGAGTGATATTTACAACCTGTACTAAGAACTTATATTCAAAATATATCAACAGCTATAAAAAATTTTATGAGATAGTGGAGTTCTAGCTGAGGAAGCCAAGGTGTTGGTTGAGCTACAGTCCAGCCAATATTCTATTTTGCGATCTTGTGTTGATTGTGTATCCCGGTCTCCTCACCCATGAAATGAGAAGAATAATGTTTCTGGTAACTGACAGAGATAGTGTGACAATGCAAGAATATAAAGTATGTGGGGGAAGTTTTTCAGCTCCACAAAACAGTCAAGCCTTTGACAAGTGATTTTAGGACCACCTGCTATATAATCTATCTATACAAAGCAAATTGAAGAGCTGATTAAATTAGGCTCCTCTTCTTTTTCTTATTCTACCACCTGACATATTGATCAGATGGCTGGGAAAAAGTGTTTTTAAAAATATATTTTGGCCTGTACTTTCCTGCTAAAACCTCAGTTTTTTTAAAATTTCACTTTATGTGTTCCATCACCACCTGAGATATTTACGGCTGGAGTCTTGTTTAATTGTTTCTATGAAGAAAGAAGCCTATAAATGAATTCCGAACTTATCTTAAACAAAATCTAACTTGCTCTTCTTTACATAATACAAATTCCATTTAGTTGTTAGTTTATTCTTTCCAGAAGGGATAGTTAATCTAATTGACCATTTTAGAGTTAAGATTCTTTCCCCAGAGAGCAGAGCAGACCTCCCTTTATCTTCAGTCTGTAAGTTTGCATTAAAAAAGCAGTAGTGCAGCTGCTGGGAGGTGTTTCATGCGTCCTAAAGACCAGTCTTCTCTTTCTGAAGGTTGTGTAGAGTCTCTCATCAGATGGGAAGACCACAGTAGGACAAGGGGTGAAAACCTGCTACTCAGAAAATTGTTAATACACAAGATTTTGGAAACGTTTATGCCAGTGTACTAAGACAGAAAAGATCTTAACTATGTTCCCCATTAAGTTTTTAAAAACTGATTCTTAGGAGGGACATTTTTCTTATCGTGTTGACAAATATTTGACATACATCCCTGTATAAGTTTAAGGTGTACAGTCTGATGGTTTGATTTGCATATACAGGGCGTGGTAAAAGTAGGCTTACAGTTTTTCATATAAATCATAATATAATAATTAATAAATGATACAAGAGTAAACTGTTTCACATACAATTACAAACCTAATTTCGCCTCACCTGTATTGTAAAATGATCACCACATTAGGTTTAAATAACATCCATCATCTTATGTAAATACAGTACAGAAATATTTCTCCTTATGATGTGAAATCTTAGGATCTACTCTCTAAATAACTTTTCTACAAATTATTCTATATATTATACTGTAGTGTTAAATATAGTCATCATGCTGTACATTATTTTATATTACAACCTCTTTATTCATTCATACATCACTGATGGACACAGGTTGTTTTCATGTCTTAGATATTGTAAATAATGTGGCTATAAACATGGGGGTACAGATATCTTCTTGTGTTAGTGCTTTCATTTCCTCTGGCTATATTCTTAGAAGTGGAATTGCTGGGTCATACGGTAGTTCTGTTTTTAACTTTGGGAGCACTTCTGTATTGTCCTTCACAGTGACTGCACAAATTTACGTCACCAACAGTGCACAGAGGCTCCCTGGTCTCCACATCCATGTAAGCATTTGTTATCTTTTGTCGTTTTGATGACTGCTGATAGTCAATTCTTGTCCTAATCCCAAAACGTGTCTCCCAAAAGTATTCTATTATCTGCTTAGCTTTTTCACTTGCCAACTCCATCAAGCCCATTCTTTCATCTTTCACTTTCCATGACCCAGCTTAAATCTACTGAAACCGTATTTAAAAAAAAAAAATCTTAGATGATCCTGAAATTACCTCATCTCTAAATGTTGCCCCCCCTTGAAATTATTTATTACCTTGTATTCCCATGAACCTTTTCTCATTCATCTTCACCTTCTGGATAGTAAGCAAGGGAAGAAAACATGGGTCTCATGTTATGAGTGAAGGTACACATCATGAGACAGAACAAGAAGAGGGAAGGCTAGGCTGAAATGATCAATTTTACAGCTGAGGAAGCTGGAAAAAAATTGTGAAAGATGGAACTGGCTGTCCATGGCAATACAGGACAAATAAATGCTAGAAGTAGAAATCAGGGCATTAGTGATTAACAGGGAGTTCCCTCAATAAAACAACATAGGCAGTGGTGTTGGTGGTAGTAGAATTATAACACTTCTGGGTTACTCTTAAAGACCTGGGACGGTAATTCATATGTAAAGCAATTTCTTTATTGTGAAGATAAGTCACTCACAAAGTATTTATTTGCTGGCGGACCCATTTGTTTTATGCCAAGTAAACCTAATGCAGAAACACTCCTTGAACTCCAAATATATGGGCAGCGGTTCCTGTGTAAACATATCCTTTATTACCTGACTACCTATATGCCTGTAATTTTACCTTTCTTTTCACTGTAAAAATTTTAAGTGATCTGAGGCCCCACAACAAGGCTCTTGCCAGTTCTGTTCTCTTAGGTTAATGTTAAGCCACTGACGATTGCTTTCTAGATGCCTCTGTCCAGTCAGCTGTGCACCCACTGAATAGTTGTGTGGTTTAGATTAGATCTCCCCAGTTTGTTGATGAGAATGTCAGGTAGGACAGAATCAAAGGCTTACAGAAGTCTAGAGAGATTACATCTATTGCATCCTTTTTTATCTACAAGGCCTGTCACTCTATCATAGAAGGAAATTAAATTGGTCTGGCATGATTTGTTCCTCTAAAAGCCATGCTGGTTGCTACCCAGTTCGTTATGTTCTTCTAGGTGATTGCAAATTGATCATTTTGATGATTTATCTCAGTAACTTCCCTGGCACTGTGTTTTAGGCTGACCAACATTTCTTTTTCCTCCTTTTAAAGATGGGCATTTCATTTACCTTTTTCTCTTTTTAAAGAATTTTTCTTCATATGTATAATTTTTTTAATCGTAGCTGACTGAGGTCTGACAACATGTTTTAAAACATTCATTCACATATCGTTACAATCTGACATTTGCATATTTTCAACAATTGACTATTAATTCAGCCTATATTTATTCATTCCCTCTATCAATTCATAGAATCACTTATTTAACATGTATTGATAATCTAGGATTTGAGAAAACAATGCATTATAAACAATGAATTCCTAACCCTCTTGAGAAATACATAGTCAGTGCGGGAGATATACAAATAGAGAAGCGATCGTAATACAGGGCTGAAAGCTCTGTAATAAGGGTAAGATGGAGCACTTACAATAGACATTTATTCCAATAAATCAGGGAAATTCCAGGAGAAGGTAATGTCTAAACTGAATTCTCATGACTCAACAGGAGTAGGTAGATGTTAGAGAAAGTGATCGAGCAGAAGAGAGAGCGAGCAGAAGAGAGAGGAAGGGATCCCAGGTAGAGGGAATAGAATTCACCAATATACAGTGGTGAGAATATAGTGAGTCTGGGGCCTCATGCTTGGCAGTTCAGTAGGATTGGCGCATAGACCTTCTGTGCTTAGGCACTGCAGAAGCAGGGTTAGAGCAGAGCCGGAAAGTATAGCAGTAGCAGACCATGAAGCATTTGAATGGCCACAAAACAAGCTTGGGATTCTTCTTGAGTACCATGGAAGATCTTCAAACCTAGTTCAGCTAATTTTTTATTGGGTAGCTATTATTTTAATAACATGGATGGTCTTAAACATCAGAAGGAGACAGAAAAATATTAGAATGTAATCTCACTCCTTCAGCACCTTGCAAAGTACTGAAGGAGCGAGGACTTAGACACAAAGCAATTAAATTACAGTGTAAGTAGTTTAGGTAAGGGTTAAATAAGTCTCTCTGAGAAGAGTTATTGGGAGTTCGGAGAGCAATCCTGAAGTGACATTTATCTATTTTATTTATAGTAAGGATGAAGTAAGAAGCATCTCTCGCTTCAATTATTTGGGAAGATTCTAAACATCATGCATTCAGATTACAAGTGATACTTGCATGCCTACAACCGTTCAGTATCAGCTACAAACTCAGCTTACCCATGTTCTCAGTCCCCACTGCCATAGTAAAGATTGGGGGAAAGAATGGTAAAAGCAAGTGGGAACAAGGTTACTTCTTCTTATGATAGTAACTTAAAGCCCTCTTCTGAGAAAAAGTAGACTCTTTGGAAAAAGTAGTTTTAAAAGTATGCTTAAATGTACTGAAAGATGATAAGCAGAAAATGAATTACTGAGCCAAGATCTGGGATGGAAGTTTAGGGTAATAGCCCTAGTATTGGAGAATGTTTGGAACCCTGCTGTTTTTCCCTTTTTCTCTCCCAAATATGAAGAGAGCAAGTGGCACTTCTCACAGGCTTGCAGGACTAAGGAACCGGTGTTGATGAGCAGGGCTCACTCAAGCTATGGGCACCTATGAACTCTGTTACTCCAATTAAGACTCTAAAAGCTTCCTCCTGGGAATACAAGGAACTCAGGAGTAAGTCCTACAACCGGAGAAGCTCAGTTTAGTACCATGTCAATCCATAATATTAAATGAATAGTTTCTTGGAGTATTAGTATTTCCAGGCACCTTTCAATGACCCTAGTTGCCATTTTTAGAAAATATCAACAAGAGAATACACATTCTTTTCCAGGGCGCATAGGATACTTTCCAGATAGACCATGCTATGAGAATAAAATAAATTTCAAAAAGTAAAAAAATTGGAGTCATATAAAGTATTCCCTTACTACAATGAAAGTATATTAGAAACCAACAGAAAGATCTTCAGAAACAGACTCTAGTACTTGGAAGTGAAAGAATATACTCCTAAATAACTCATGGGGCAAATAAATAAAACAAAAAAGAAATATTCTGAATTGAATTAAAATAAAAACACATGACATAAAAATTTGTGGGATGCAACCAAAGTAGAACTTAGAGAAAAACATAGCATTGAGCAACAAATTAGAAAAAAGATCACAAATCAATGACTCCAGCTTATAAATTGAGAAATGACAAAAGGAAGGGAAAATAAAACTTAAAGTAAGCTCAAGAACAGAAGGATGGTTTGAAGAAGAACTAGAGGAGAGATTTTGTTCTAATGAATATCCAACATGTATGTCTAAGACACACTAATATAATCTAGTGTTGTCACAAGGACACGTGGATAGAATTAGACTGAGAAAGAAATAGATGTATGATTATTTGGACACTTGTTTTTGACAATGTTAAACTGTAGAGCAGTGGGGAAAATGTGTTCTTTTCAACAAATGATCAATTGGTTAACCATATGAAAAAAGTCACATTTACCCCATCTCTCAACATAAACAAAAGTATTCCAGGTGGATTGTACTGAACTATAACTTATGCAAGTTCATATAGGAAAATATGTTCATGATATATAATGATTTATTAAGTAAAAAATATAATATATAAAAATTACTAGATATAAAAGATTAAGAATTTAGATTACATAAAATTTAAGAAATTTTATTCATCGCAAGACACAAGAAAATAAATTGCAAGCCACAGAGCAGGAAAAGATTTTTCAGCACAAAAAACTAACAAATATCTGAAATATAACGTGCCCTAACAAATTAAGCATGTGAAAGACATACCACCCAACAGCAAAATGGGCAAAAGTCTTTACGTGGTACTTATTAAAAGAGGATATATGTGTATAACTGGCCTATAAACTTATAAATGTGTATAACTTCATCAGTAATAAGGGAAATGCTATTTAAGCCATAATCATATAACATCATTCATTCAACAGCAATGCTAACATTAAAAAGACTGACATTACCAAATGTTGGCCAAGACAGAAACATGAGAACCCACTGCTTGTGAGAGTGAAAATTGGTACAACCACATTGGAAAACATTTTTGTCATTTTCTATTATGATTAAGCATTTACATTTGCTATGACCTGCCATTCCACTTCTTGGTATAACCCAATGAAAAGTGTGAATATCATAAACAAGTATACTCATTTCAGGATTATTTTTGCTTGTTAAAAACGGAAAACAACTTCAGAACCACTGACACTATACTAGGTAAACAGGTCCAGTGGAAGTTATACAGCACTGAAAAGAATTAAACCTCTGTTCAAAAACATAGTTCAATGTCACAAAAATAATGTTAAGCAGAGAGAGCTAGACTCTAAAAAAATGTTTATGTATGATTCTATTTACACGAAATTTAACAAATGGGCAAAACTTTAATAAAGAATTTAGGAATGCATGCCTAGGTAATAAAGTTATAAATAAGAGGAAGGGAGTGATAGCTATAAAAGTATGTAGTGAGAATATTGTTTCCACCAGGGGATGGGACAGCAAAGGTTTTTATGGGAGAAGGTAGAAGGAAGCTTCCAAAGTGCTGACAATGTCTTCTTTCTTGAACATTAAGGAGTTTACATGGATTTTTCAGTTTATGGTAATTCATTGAATAGTATAGTCATATTTTATATACTTTTCTACATATGTATTATGTTTTGCAGTTATTATTATTATTTTTATGTGGAGAGAGAAAAGAAGCTACAAAAATCAATAGGATATTAAGTGGAAGTGACCTTGGTGGTAGAATTCGAAGTAAGCGTTAAACTCTCTTCTTTCCACACTGGCTTTTTGCTTTCTGCTTCTTTCTGAAACATCACATGCAATTTCACCAATTATAGCCTTGTTCTGGCATACTAAGTACCTTCTGTAAAAATGCAAATACCTCTGGTAGTTTGAAGGGCTGTCATCACAAGTCTCTTGCTTCCAGGACTCAGAATTCTGTCTAACAAGTCTGCAATGATTTGTTTTTATTTTATAGGTTAAATTGTCTTTTCTGAACTGGACAGGAACTTAACTACCATTTATAACATTGTTTCTGTAGAGATTTAAATCAGATTTAAATTTCAAAATAAAGTTTTGTAATAAGATCTATTTGTTGTTTAGGGAAATGCCTATACAGTGACTTGCATTATGTAAGGAAGAATTGAAAAGATTCAGCTTTGGGTTTCCTGGGCTCAAGTTTTGGTTCTACTAATTATTAGCTAATTTAGTGTGATAAAATTATTACTTTATGAGACTCAGTTCATTCACATGTAAAACGTGGGTAAAAATACCTATCCCTGAAAGATGTTACAGGACTCAAATTATATAAAATATGATATAACTGTAAGAAATAAAGATTTAAATTCACAACAGAAGGAAGAAAATTGGATTTAAGAGATAAAACAGACTAATAAGAATGTCATGTAGGACTAAATCATTGTTTCACTTAGCCGGTGTTCCCTGTCTCACACTGTCAGTATTTTGAGCAACTGCCTCATAATTGAATCCCTCTTTATCATTCTCAGTGGTTCAGAAAATACACATGGAATGCTTCTCACTTAACTTTTGAAAATCTTTGTGAATTCATCATCTATATTTGCATCTGAACTCCTGATCTGTAATTTCCACAAAGGAAGAGTGAGTGCCAGGTATATACACAACCACAAATATTTGTTGAATTTGTTTAAAACTCTTCTTGAACCTCCTTATATCTATAATCTGAACCACATCTCAAGATGGAATGATGTGTATATGTCTTATCTGTTGGTTAAAGTGCATACTTTTATTTCTCCTGTGATGATATCATGGGATTTAGAATAGTCTCCCTAGATTTAGGATCGAAGGAAGGTGACCCACATCACATGAAGCTGTAGTGGGCACTGAGGAAGTTTTCGAGGATTTGTCTTTGAAGTTCTCAAGCATGAGGCAACATGTATCTATTGACTTATTTTCATATAGTGCTTGATGTTTTTAAAAATAGAAATGACTCTACTGACTTATCATAGACTTGATAGCCTCTACGAAATGATAAAAAACAATCAAGTCAATTTTTTTTATCTGCTCAGATTCATTGGACATCCTTGTGACATTGTGAGACTTGTAGCTGTGATGCGGGGTGTGCTCTGTGTTGACAGTCATTTCACATGCGTAAACACTGTCCGGTCCATGGGGCAAAAGGCTTCTCCACCTCGTCCTTGCCAGCTCCATGCCAATCGGGTAAACTGGCAGTGCCATAGGCATTTAGAAGCAGAAGAGGATGGGAAGCCACACACATCCCTTGCTTACAAATAAAACTTATCCTTTCCAGAAAGAGCAGTAGTTGTATAACCATGTGTAATACAATAAAAATATTTAGCTTTATCCATTCCTTAGAAACTTCTGTTTCAAAGTTTTCTGGTGCAAATCGCCTTAAAGCCATACATATGCCTTCGAGGTAGCTTAAGATGCTCTTCTCTCTGTGACTGTGAGAAAGAATGGTGGCCATAAATTGTGTCTCAGAATCTCTGAAGGAGAGATAATATCAAGAATTGAATTAGCTACATAGGCTACTGGGCTTTGGTCGGGCCCACCGTTTGGACAAATAAAAGAATCAATAGGACATGCCCCAGTGGCTCACCCTCTTGGGGACTTTCCAGCTGTATTTGTGGCGCTCTTCCTAGAGATTGTTCAATAAGCTATTTAATTTACTATTTAAATTTAAATCAGAGGGGTACTTAACTCTTGGATCCTGGCTTCGAGTACTACATTAATCAAAAGCAAAGACATGTTACATTATCTGGATCTCTTAAATTTACAAAAGCATATCTTTTCTAACATACGATTATATTTTTTATATGAGAGAAAAATCTCAATATATTTATTCCTTTCTCCACTATTGGATGGTTTTCCTTTTAGCTAAGGAATGAGAGGGAGCTGGAGAGAGTATAGACAGAACTGCCTTTTGAGTGGTTATAGTTTTAGCATCTTTCCCAGGAGTTTTCATTTTCTGCTTTTGTTCCCACTAATGAAGAAATAACCTGGTTGTGGTTCTGCTGTTTTTGGTCCACAGGGTCAGGAGAGCTGGAAGATAGAAGCAGAGTTGGTTTCATGGTGACCCAAAATTATCCTGGACTTCAAAGAATTTCCTCTTCTCTCTGCATGAAGAACTCTTTAAAGAAGTCCTTTTTCCTTTTACAAGGTGAATGCTTCAAAGCACGTGGGAGGAGTATTTCCTTCTCAGTGTTTACCTTTCAGAGGTGAGGAGTTCATAGACATTTCCCTGTTTGTACAGTAGGATCTAATCACTGGCTGTGAGGCGAAGGCTCTCCCTGCTGCTGTTCTACTGTCAGGAGTTTCCCGTGCTCATTTTTCACTTACTGATGCACTAAAGAAGCTGTGCCAGGAGCCCAAAAAAAGCTGCGTTCACGTCCTCTGGAGTGTATTTCTGTCAACGTTGTATATCACTAAAAAAAGAACTTGGTTCTGTTTTCAAAGCCTTGCTTTCTTTCACGGGTTACAAAATGTTCACTGAGTGGCCAGAAATGACAGGCAAAGTGGATGAGTGGGAAAGTCCACATATTTTCTCACTAGGCATGAGTGAAGAAAGGTCATAAAATAATGTAAGAGATTTTTAATGCATCCACATGGATTTATACATTCAATGGAGTATGAGCCCCTCAGTTAGGAAAACCTGGAGAATGCTGTCTGCAAGGTATTCAACAATATCAAACATGGGGTAAAACCAGTTTTGGAAACATACTGATCTCGTGGTGTGTCATTTTTTACCATCTGTGACGTCATTTGACCTGCCCTAGAGAGCTCTGTGAGTGTGAGAGCAGGAATTGTACCATATTAGTTCAAACCCTTTCTTTCAAGAATAGAACAATGGCTTGTACTTTGTTAGAATTAAAAATAATTTCTTTTCATTAACTAACTTTTGAGTGAAATTTTATTTTTGGAAACAGCCAAACACAATTGAAATGGAATTTGGTAAATGGTCAATCTTCGTAATATTATTTAGCAAAAGCAACAGATAAAAACATTAATGGAGAGAATGATATATGTATACTATGATCATGATAATAAAACAATGTCACATCCAGAGAAAGCCAGATGAAAGAAAACATACTAAAACATTATTTTAGAGGGGTAGGATTGTGAGTGATTTTTATTATACATTATAGCGTAAAACCTCAATTCATGTTTGGATAAAATAATGAAGGAGACTTTCTTTTGCAATGAATACACAAATTCTGCCTGAGAGAAATTATAAGCTATTTTAAGCAATGGAACCATCGTCGCAACAATGAATTAAAACTGAGATAAAGATAGCTGCTGTTTATTGAAAAGCTACTGTATGCCAAGAACATTGTTCTGTGTTGCATGCAAATGGTCCCTAACCCAGAAAATATCCTTCAAAGCGAACACTTCAATTTTAACTTTCCTTTTGCAGAAACTGAAGTGTAAAAAGATGAAGTGACTTGCCCAAGGTCACACACAGTGTATGAGATCGAGTGCAGACCTTTTCACTCTGTAGCCTGCATGGTCTTTTAGAGACATCAGAAAGCCTCTTCCTGTGTCCAGTCGGTCTTCCCACAGGCTGAAGGCAAGTGCCTTGAATTAGAGGCCTTTTATCACCTGACCCCAGCTAATTGTCTTACCTTATTCCCTTTCCTCTATAGTCAAGCTGGCGACTTTCTCCACAGAACCGCGTCATACATTCCCACACTCAACCCTCTTCCCCACATCTCCTGCTGGGCCCTCCATGCTCTTCTAACCTGCAGCCAATTCCGTTTGTCCAAAACCATAAAAATTCCTGACCTCTCCAATCTGCTGAATTTGTGCCTATCTTTGAATTTTTATTGATTCTATATTCATGGAGCATCTGCTTTTTGGCAGCTCTTATATTTTTTTCATATCATGATGCACGCGTGACTTTCTCCACAGCTGGAATTTTCTCTCCTTGAGGCCAGGCACGTGCATTTCGTTGAGGTTTGCATTTGCTGTGGCATGCCATAATGGTGAAGAGAATAGAGCCTGGAGCTAGGAAGTCAGCGGCTCCGCCACTTTTTGACTGTGTGGCCTTGAGCGAGTTATTTAATTTCTCAAATTGTAGTTTCCTCATCTGTAAACTGTGGCTAATAATACTAACAACTTCATAGATTTGTTGGGAGAATTAAACAACATATTAAATGTAAAGCAAACATTGGTACATTTATGAGACATTGAAAACACCCAATAAATATTATTATTATCATTAGTCGTAGTATTCTTATTAACAAAAAATAAGCATAGAAAACTATAGAACCATGAAAGAGTGGCCAAACTTAAATAAAACCTCACAAATCTTTTCACATCTGTTTAGATCTTTTCAACATACGGAGGTATCTTTGTTTTATTAAAAAATAATTTATATTTATTTGTTATATCCATATTACTTAATGCAGTACTAAATGTTTAAAAATCACCTTATACATATTTGCAAAATTCATATGAGTAAATGAGACCATGCTCAAATAATAGCCAAAGTAGGATGAAAAAAAAAAAGAACAGATACAAAGAAAAAAAAAAAACCCAAATGAGAACTTTCAATATAACATTACAGTTGGAATTGGAGCACTGATGGATTTAAAAATCTAAGCAAACCTGTACAGATAAAGTTAATAATAACAAGTGGGCTATGTTATTATTATTTTGAGTGCTATCGTCTTTTCAAACTAGCAGTTCACCATGGAGTGATTGACAAGGAGACAGGTGGGACTCGGTTTACTTTCTTGTCTGTTGGTCAGTAATTCACATATATTTCTTGGGGTAGTTATTGTTTGTGGCTGATATTTCCAAACTAATAAGTGATTCTAAAACATTTCCCAAAGACTGAAGGTGCTCAGTGAGGCAAGCCCATTTCTTATGACCATTACTGGAGAAAATAAATGACCTTAGAGTACACACTAAGCCCCTGTGTGTATTCTAAGTGGTGCCCAAGTAGATGGAATTCAGTTTCAGCCTCAAAAGTTAAAAAAGTTACAAGCAAAGCAATTTTGTTTTGTCGGCACTAAAGCAAAGCTACCCAGCATCCCAAGAAGACAAGAAAATAGCTTTGGAATTTCTAGGCTCACAGCTTCCACCTGCATTTGGTCTGTGTGGATTTATTCTGCTTGAGGCTCATGCCTGGGGTTTTGTGAATGGAAGAAGGAAGGTGACAAGTTGAGGTTACAATCTTGAGTAATGAGGGCAATCAATCAACTGTCCTGGCTATTACTAAAAACAGTCAAGTATTTAAAATACCAATCTGAATTGCAGGGGCTCTTACAGCGATAGGCTTAACAAGGAGCCAGAAGCTACTGTGCATTAAATCCTGCATGTGTTTGAACAATATCATTAGCCGTGGAGCTGTCTCTCACATGTGAAATTGTTATATTGTTCAGAATCGCTTCCACTATTCCCACTGGTGAGTAGAATGCCAATAGCATAATTTATGATATGTTAAGCAACACACACACAGCACCTCAGTATGGAAACGCTCCATGAAAAATACCCGCTACGCAGAACATAATCAGTAAGATGCACACGATACTTACACCTACAAGAGACCTGCTTCAGATTGAAAGACACGCACAAACTGAAAGTAAAGGGATGGAAAAATATTTCATGCAAATGAAAACAAACAAACAAAAAGCCAGGGTGGCAATACTTTTATCAGACAAAATTGACTTTAAAACAAAGGCTACAGGAAGGACCCAGCAATTCCACTTCTGGGCATTTATCTGAAAATAATTGAAAACACTAATTCAAAAAGACATATGTATCCATGTGTTCATTGCAGAATTATTTACAATAACCAAGATATGGAAGAGGGTAGATGAAGAGGTAAAGAAGATGTGGTACATACGTGCATGGAATATTACTCGGCCATTAAAAAAGAATGAAATCTTGCCATTTGCAACAACATGGATGGGCCTAGAGAATATTGTGCTGAGTGAAATAAGTCAGACTGAGAAAGACAAATGCCATATGATTTTGCTTACATGTGAAACCTAAAAAACAAAAACTAACAAATAAAACAAATGTACTCACAGACACAGAGGACATTTTGATGACTGCCAAATGGGAGAGATGCTGGGGGATGTGTGAAAAAGGGGCAGGAGTAAGATGTACAAATTCCTGGTTATAAAAATAGTTATGAGGTTGTGAAATACTGCCTAGGGAATATAGTCAACATTACTGTAGTAATAATATATGGTGTCAGGTGGGTACTAGACTTCTCAGGGTGATCACTTCATATGTTGTATAAATGTCTAATTACTATGTTGTACACCTGAAACTAATGTAGCATTGTTAGCTGTAATGAAAGAAATAAAAAATATTTAAAAAATAAAAAGTATAAAAAGCTAAGAAAGATGCAAATGATTTAATAAATAATACCAGGTATCACTTATTGGAACCTGCTAAATGCTGCATTCTTTACAGGACAACTCGTCACTTTAGCCAGGCTGGCCTCCCTAACTGAACATGTGCATGATACCATTTCATGGCTTCTCATGCCTTCTAGACATGCCCCCAACTCAGCCTGGCACAGGAAATGCCCTTGCAGTCTGACTACTTCTTATCTCTCCAGGTTCTGAAGTTTAAGCTCTTCTCACCAACTCACACCTCACTTTCCCTCCTCCTGTCTGATTACTTATGGATCTCCAATGCACCATGCTCTGGCTTGCTTGAAGGCCTTGATCGGTCTTGAGGTCCTCTCTGTGTGGGCTAGCTCTTCCCCCAGCCCATTCCTTTTTCCTAACACCAACTTTTTGTTGAGGTATTCCCTTGGATTCCATCACCCTGCACATTCTTTTCCTCCAAGAATAATTGAGATTTTTCTACAGATATTCCTGTAGCTCTATTTTTTATAGAAATATAGTTGACATAGAACATTGTATCAGTTTTGGGTATATGACATAATGATTTCGTATTTATATGTATCACAAAATGATTACCAGAATTAGTTTAATTAATATACATCACCACACATAGTTCCTATTTCTTTTCTTGTGATAGAGAACTCTTAAGGTCTATTGTCTTAGCAACTTGCAAATATGCAATAGAGTATTGTTAACTATGACCACCATGTTGTACATTCCCAGGACTTCTTTGTCTTATCCAGGTGTTTCAGCACTGGGGATGGGAGGGAGCACTAAGTGAGAGTGTGAGAGCCCAGATGGGGTGACAGGACAGGGCATGTAATTAAGTGGAAGCAGCAATAGTGAGATTAGGAAATAAAGAGTTCTCTCCCTTCCTCTCACTGGCACTGTCACTTGCACTCTTACTCCACGGAAGAGTAATTGGGTAGGGAGAAGTGAATAGGATGAAGAATGGGGTGAGTGTGGGAGGTCCCAAACAGGAAAGGGGTTTTTAGTGGTGAGGAAGGAGGAGAGTGACCAAGGAGAAAAATCCTGTTCTTTAACAATGGAGTAAAAGGGGTGTTTCTACAGAGAGCCACTTTTTTATGATGACACTTTCTGGAGAGTTTTAAGTAAGGGTATGGACGAATAACTCATATTTTAGTATCCTCATTACCTAGGGGGTTGTAAAAACACATATTTCTAGACTTTACACTTATGTTTTTGATTCAACAGGGCAGTGGGACCTAAGAAGCTGAATTTTAAAAAATACCCCAGGTAACTAAAACATAGCTGGTTTATATTGCAAACTTTGAAATGCATTGACCACCCCTGTTTTTGAGATTCAGAAGTAATTTTGTGGTCTAAAATAGTCATATGACCTACGCTTTTCTTTAACGCACCCAGTTACAGTCTATTAATTAAACACTAGCATTTAATTTAAAATATCTACAGAGAACAAAAGGCCTATTTTTGCACATCTAAAGCAGATATCATTTATCACATTGTTAAAAGTTCTGTGGTAATGTTTTCCTTTTGTCCCAATAATTGGCATTGTGACATTCTTCTATCTTCATTTTTTAATGGTTTAATATGATTTTTTTCTTCCTGTTTCAGTTTCCTGTTTAATCTGTGACTGCCTGTTAAATCAGCTTCCCTTCACGGCAAAGACTGAGGCTGCTCTTGTTAGATTAAACATTCTTTTTCTATCTGACCCAGCTTTCAGCTCCATCTACTTAGTTATATCATTGGTTGGGTAGCAGAAATTGCCAGGATGTCACCCAGTGGGAAAATCAATTCACGAGAGAAGGGTGAGTGCTGTGTGTTTGACTGTAGAGCATCTCTTTTCCTTTCTTTGAGCATATCTGTCTCAGCACACCTGGGTATTCCTCCCCAGAGCTACGAAGAAGTTTGAATTGCCCTGCTCTTAATTAGCATCATCCTTTCCCCTTATATTACAGGTGAACATGATTCATTCTCTTGTATGTATTCCTAAGAGAGAGACGCACTGAAAAAGGACACATCATTGCAAAGTGAAGAGGAGGCCAGCGGTGAGGTGCCTGAAAGATAATTTCTCTTCATTGTTCTAGGAGGTTTTTAAAATAAATGTTTCTCATGATATAATCCAGCATCCACTAGGAGTTAGGAATGCTTTTTTTACCCCATGAATTTAGATGTTTCAAAGAACCATCCCCAGCTCCTGACATTTAGTATCTCTAACCTAGACTTTGGTTTAACTCAATTGGTCTTCATCTGTGCATACGATCTCTTATAAAAAGCATAGTATATACAGGCTCTGTTGGGTCTATAAAATTTCTGAAATGTGTGTATCTGTATATATGCCTTTGTGTGAAGAGTTCTTAAATTGCATAGGTTTCTCTGCAATTTATGTACATGATTCTAAAAAGATAAAGAACCATTGAAGTAATGGACCAACATGGCCTATAAAAAATTAATCCCATGTTGTGTTAGCAGTATTTTTCAAGGGGACTCAGAGTTAATTTCCACAGGAAGCTGAACTTAAAAGGGAAGTTTCTTCCTCCTCAGGAGAACTCTTATTTTAGCAGGAATTGTAAGATGTTTCACGCCCCCCGAGCCTAAGGGGCCATCTATCTCTGAATTAGATTCTGTGAAGCGGCCTGTGATCATCCACATGAACCGACTGCAGGAAGTTTAATTGTAATTAACTCTCACACTCAATTTTAAAGTATAACTTTTTAAAGTGCATTCAGACTATTGATCAGTTTTTAAGGATGGAAAAAGAGAAGCTGGATAATAGAAAAATATAATACATAAAAATCTCTCCCCATCCCTCTCCTATTCTATAAAGCTTTCTGATACCAGAATTCTTTATTCTAAAAATAATGCCACAGTCAAATGGGCAAGTTATTTGCTCTTGTGTAAAGACATCAAATTTCAGCCAGATGTTGAGTAGAAATGGGGGGCTTTAATGATTCAGTAAAATTTTTTCATTATTATTTACAAGCTGAGTTTGACCTTAAGAAAATCATCTGGCATACCCTATAGAACTTAGATTACAATAAAACCAAGCACTTTAGTTTTTCTCATTTTTAAAATAGGCATAATAATACTATCTTTTGCATGGGATTTATGTGAGAATTCAATAAATAATCTTATCACAATATTTAGAAATGAGCCTGGCCCATATATCTTCAAAATATTGTATATTTGCTATGATTATATCACAATACTTACCGAATTAAAAAATTGAGAAGTGGAACAATGGGATACTTAAATTAACAGTTCTCTTTCACTTTTTGATTACTTTGTGTTGCATTGGAGTTTTTAGTGCCTTGCTGAATTTTGGACAGAGTAAACTTTTGGCTAAGTAGATGTTGATTTCATATTTTTCTGGATCTCTTCTCCTGACCTAAGAAACTTAATCTGTCCTGAATTTAATTTCCTCAGAATTCTATTCCTTATACCTCAGCAATTTTAAAAAATTGTCATCAATGCTGCTAAGTATTTTGCGCTACTATAAGCCATGATGGGTTTTATGCTTTTCTGATATTTGCACTTAATTAGCGCTTTTTGGAAATCATGTTTATTGGGAGGAGAAACTTGACTGGTAGAAATTTGGGACACATTCAGAAAGTTATTTTAAAGACCAATATAACTTTCAACCTAAGTGCTTTGTAGAAACCCTATTCTGACCGCTCATGGACATGATGACCACACATTGCAGAGAGAGTTAAGTCAGCCCTTAGTTCCAGGCAGCCTGCATTTTGTATCCCACTTACAAGCGGAGTGACTTTAACAAATTTATTTATCCTCTCTGTGCCTAAATTACTGTATCTCTAAAAGAGAAAGAAAAAAAGAGAGTACCAACATCAGAAGGTTTTTGTAAGAATTAAAGCTAATATAATGCAAAGCATTTAGAATAATAAGAGGTACCTGATGGGTGTGCTTATATAGATGTTTACTCTCATTATTTCCAGAATAATCCTAATTTCAGTTCTGCAGTCACAAAGTGCATTTCTAATCAGAAATGAAGTCTTTGTCAAACCAAGTATCTTGATTTTGAGTTCAGATTTATCAGGACATTGTCGTTGATTTTTGTTTTCTATTTATCTCTTGCATTAAGATAAAAAGGATCAAACACTTAGCTATAACTAAAATCACTGAAAGTTTTACCCCAACATTATGCAATGTGCTTACTATTTAATAAAGCATGGAGGCAGTATGATCATTTCTTAATATAACAAAAATACCTGAGACCATGCTTCTCCATTTGATCAGAATGTGCAATAAACAGATGTATTGCCACTCAAGGAAACCAGTGGTAGCTGAGCAGTTAATAGGCCTTTTTCCTAAAACAAGACAAGCATGAAAAGTAACAGGAGCAAAACAAATTCTACTGACATTCTAATAGGTCTCAGCATGGGTACAATCAATTTCCTCAACTCACAAGTTTCTCTTCCAATTTATTTTTCCTATGCCTCTCTCCCTTGTCTTTCTTATATGTTTAGAGGAATGAGATGAGTGAAGATAAATAACTTGCCTAACATTTAGCTCAAGTCAGATAAAACTGTCCACTTATATAAAAACTGCGCCACACCCCAAATCTATGTCTAGTCATAACCTCTCAAGCATTTCTATGCCTAAGTTTTCCATTTCCTCCTTGCTGAGGAGTACAGAAAACAGGTTTTCTTGGTAGTGTCTTATAGCCATAATCTAGTGAATTGGGTTACTGCAGTCCTGCCTTTTTAGCAATTTGTAATTAACCTGTGAACCCATCGTTGCTAAAGTATTACTGTGGCACATAGCATAGCATGTTTCTAATAGGGATTAAATATTAATATGTGAAAAAGAAGAGCCTTTGTGGTTGCTCTACTTTGGGTAGAATTACAGACCTGTCAATCTTAATTCTGTGCAGCATGAAATCAGGAAGTTTTTCTCCCTCCACCAATATTGCACTGCCCAGTTAGATGTATTTTGGGAGCAATGTTTCTGGATGTGAGGAAGGGATGGAAAGTAGAAGGCACAGACTACAATGAATTCAATCAACCTTTCAATGATGATATCTGTGTTAGCTCATGTCATGGGTTTTCTATCTCTGCCCTGGGGCACTGAGGCTGATGAATCACACCCAACACTTTCCCAGTTCCCCACGTAGCTATCATTTAAATTGTTGACAGGTATCTTCATGATAATATGACAGCATGGAAATACCCAGTCTGCAGTTACAATATAACTGACACACAAGGAATGAGAGTTTTTGTGTTTTTTTTTGGTTGTTATTGTTCTTGTTTTTCCCTAGCTTGAGAGAAAAAGAATGACTTTAGTAATTTGATGGTTATTCTTTCAGCCAAATGTTTTGCTAAAATGGGAGACTAAATCTTATTACCAAACCGAGACTAAATTTTTTGGTTTGTTATTAAAGTTGTTAACTGATTGATTCATAGTTGGGCATCTTCTGGGGATAAGAATTTTTGGCACATTATATACAAAACTAATCTTGAAATGGGAATACTTTTTGGTGACTGCTATTCATAAGAATGACAAGAGAATCTCTATACCTAAACTATCTAATATAGAAGAGGTGGCTAATGAGCACTGAAATGTGGTTCATCTGAACTGACACACATTGTAAGTGTGTATTACACACAAGATTTCAGGGACTTAGTATGAAAGCTATCGCAATCATTTTATATATACTGCATGTTAAAATGATAATATTTTGGATATATTATGTAAAATAAAATCTAGTATTAAAGCTAATGTCATATTTCAGTTTTACTTTTTAAATGTGACTACCTACAAAATTTAAAATCATGCATGTGACTCACATTTGTAACTTGCACTGTATTTCTATTGGACAGTGGTGCTCTGGGTCAAATGACCTAATGCAGGGTTCAAAGTTCCAAGTTAACAATCTCAGCTGGAACAAACACTACAGAACACTTCTCAACGTGCACACAAGTGAGAACATCACCTGTGTTCCTGCAGCTGTAAAGGAACAAAGTGAGTTACCCCAAAGGATGCTCTTGGTGAAAGTACTTTACATTTTCCAAATGTCACCTGCTGAATATGCACATAATCAGAAAGATTACTTTTTTAAAATTAAAAGTCTGGAGGCAACATATCGCTGGTGAAGATGTGGGTTCTACCTGACACACAATGAATGCCAATAGTTCACAGTAAAAGAACTGCTTGGAGGCAATCATTAGACAATGATGAATTGAGGGTGTGTGTGTGTGTGTCTCTCCGTATGTGTGTGTTTGTGTGTATGTACACAGGTGTGTCTGATATTTTTTGTAAATCTTCCACAGATCAAAAAATTGGAGGATTTATCCATTAAGTCTGGTACTGAAAGGCATTTTTAAAAGTGACACAAAGTAGAATAACTAAGGACTCATTTTTCTTCTATTTTATTTTATTTTATTTCATTTTATTTATTTTTTTGGTATATTTTATTGATTATACTCTTACAGTTGTCCCATTTTTTTCTCTCCTTTATCTCCTCTGCCCTGCACCCCATCCCATTATCCCTGTGCCCCTTAGTTCACGTTTATGGGTTGTAAATATCAGTTCTTCAGCTTCTGAATTTCTTATACTATTCTTAGCCTCCTCCTCTCTATTTTTTTTCTTTTTTGTAAACATTTTCCTGCCAACACTTTCCCCTCCCCACCTCCCACCTCAACCCCACCCTCAATCCTTCCTCCATTTGGCTCTGCCGAAGGGCCCTTTATGCATGTTCCTTGATGACCCTCCCCCTCCTTTTTCCCTGTTATCCTCCTCCCTCCTCCCCTCTGGTTACTGTCAGTTTGTTTTTTATTTCAATGTTGCTGGTTCTATTTTGCTTGCTTATTTATTTTGTTGATTAGGTTCCATTTATAGGTGAGATCATATGGTACCTACCTTTTGTCGCCTGGCTTATTCCACTTAGCAAATCTCTCCAGTTCCGTCCATGCTGTTGCAAAGAGTAATAGCTCTTTCTTTCTTTCTGCTGCATAATATTCCATTGTGTAAATGTACCATAGTTTTTTGATCCACTCATTTACTGTTGGACACATAGGTTGCTTCCAGTTTTGGCCAATGTAAATTGTGCTGCTATGAGCATTGGGGTGCACAGGTTCTTTTGAATTGGTGTTTCGGGATTCTTAGGCTTTAACCCCAGCAGTGGAATTGCTGGGTCAAAAGACAGTTACATTTTTAGTTTTTTGAAGAAATTCCATACTGTTTTCCACAGTGGCTGCACAAGTCTATATTTCCACCAGCAGTGCACTAGGGTTCCCTTTTCTCCACATCCTCACCAGCACTTGTTGTTTGCTGATTAGGTTATGATGGCCGTTCTGACTGGTGTGAGGTGATATCTCATTGTGGGTTTAATTTGCATCTCTCTGATGGCTAGTGATGCTGAGCATCCTTTCATATGTCTCTGGGCCCTGTGTATATCCTCCTTGGAGAAGTGTCTGTTCAGGTCTTTTGCCTAAGGACTCATTTAAATGTTAAGATTCAATGAGTAAGTAACTTAAAATAGGTTGTATTATTTTGAAATAATCTTTAAATTAATATTTGATTGTCAAAGTTGAACTGAAGTTGGGCAATTAATTGGAATCCTAACATTGATGCAATTATTAAGTAATACCTAGATTTGAAATGTCAATCAATCAAATGATATTTGACAAATACTATGAGCAAGAATGTGTCAGAAATGATGACAATTTTAGGAAATTACATTAAATAGTCAAGACCTTATGTTCCACATCATTTGAAATGCCCATGTTTAAATTGTGATATAGAATTATATCCCGTAGAATTTCAGAAAGTTTAAGAATCAACATTCTAATGTAACTTAACTTGTACCTGTTTTGGAGATTTAAGAAATGATCTTTTTTCATGAACTGCCCTGCATTTCTTAAACCTAAGTTTTAATTACTGTTTGAAAGTAGGTTGAAACCTTAACATCACACACTGATAGTAAAGAAAATAAAAAGAAGTATACATGGCATAAAAACATAATAGGCTGAGTGATGGACAAGCTTTGACAGCTGCTAGTTCTAATTGCAGTTTGATGGTAGATGAATAGTTCATTGTTTTTCTTATCTATAAAAGGTTGATAAACTTTGTTATCTAATTAATGGGGCTTTTGCGAAAGAGATATAATAAAGCTCCAAAGTATTAAAGCATTTGGCACAAATAAAAGTACTATGTAAACCAAAAGAAAAGCAATGACTGATGAAATGAGAGGTTTTCCCTTTTAATTTATGTGCCAGTGTGATGTAAGATATGGTCAGAGGACGCTGGGCAGGGGAGTTCATTAAAGAAAGTCAAAACTCATATCTTCTGGAGTTGATAAAATTGTGAGTGAACTCAGAGTAGATAAGTCTACTTTAATTGTCAACAATTAGTTGAGATAAAGCTGTTCTTTTCCCTTAAATTATTGTATTAAGGACCAATATATAGTTCTTGTTTTTTAAATATAAATATATAAATAATAATGATAAGTAGTTTGCTTCGAGGTCCTAAATCCCAATATATCCAGTAATACAAGATACTAGCACATTGTAATATGGCAAGGGTAGAAACTGTAAAAATGTTCTTACATGACACCATATAATGTGTGTGCTTTATAGTGAACTCATGGATAAAGGCCGAGAGATGGCTGGGGGAAGATGCTAGTAACCAATCAAGCAATAATAATTGAATCCATCGCATGGCCTGACATTGTGTAAAATCTGTGGGCAGTTCTCATCTAGGTAGGAATCACGGTATAAGACCATTAAACAGTACAAAATAGCTTATAATTAAACATAAACTTGCATAGTAAAGTCAAATGATATGATATGAAAATGGAGAGACGTAATGGCTGAGGAAATGAGAATAACATCTAAGGATCTGAGGTAAGGGGGAGTATGAAGAGATCCAGAAACTGAAAAAAACTCAGTCTGGTGTCCATGTTTAGCATGGGGAGTGACATGAGGGAGCATGAAGTGCCTTAGAATCAGAATACCTGGATGTGAGATCAGAGTTTGGTCCTGAGACTTTGCAAAACTTGGGGCAGGTCTCTTCACCAACCCTCAGTTTCATCATTGGTGAAATAAGAAAAGTAAAAGTGTTCTCTGCCCACTTCAAATGTTGTGATCGAATTAGGTGATAAGTAAATATCCTGTGAAGGCTGTGGTTTGAGGCGGCAGAGACAGTCAGGGGGATGGAGAGGAGCTCAGTGTTGTAGGAGTAGAGGTTGCACGGTGGTAAACAGCAAGGCAGGCACTGGAAAGGGGCGTGGGCCCTATCTCGTAGAGCTCTGGGTCTTGTGCTATAGGGTTCACGTATCTCTCGTATTGTCCTGTCAGTTACAGGAAAGTATAAAAAAAATCAAGCTGGTGGAGGATATACTTGGGTTTGCATTTTGCCATTTACAATAACCACATGACCAGGGGGTTGGCTGGTGGGTGATGGATAGTGAGAACAAAGGCACGGAGATCAGTAAAGTGGTCATTACAATGATACCAGTGAGAACATGAATTGGGGCAATGACATTTGTGACAAACAGGGGAGAATGATTTTGTGAACTCTTTACAGGGAAGCAAAGGCTAAAAGGGGGGCATGAGTGAAACTGGAGTACCTGCAATGCTGCCCAGATTTCTGTGTGGATAAGTTGGTGAATACAAGAGAAGCACATTTATAGGAAGAGAGAGATAATGGTTGCTGTTTGGAACTTGTTGGGTTTGAAGCGTTTGTAGAACATCCAAGCAGAATAATTTAGTAGAAGGGTGGATATAGGTGTCTGTATGCCGAGTAGCCCACAAGTCAAGATTCTATAGAATTCACTGCATTTTAGCATGATAAAAAGGGCCCGAAATCTTCATGCACTATCGGTGGGAATGTAAAATGGTGCAACCATTTTGGAAAATGATTTGTCTATTCCTCAAAACATTTAACATAGAGTTGCCAATGACCCAGAAATT